>SRMA01024068.1:0-240007 GCA_007224835.1 Danionella cerebrum | reverse complement strand
AATTAAGGTCACCGAGGTCAGACACATGGTTTGGGGTTCTCTGTATTTGAATGTGTGACAAAAAGCCTTTACCAGCATTAATGCTACAGCGTGTCAAATTTTTCCTCATCTACAGTCATGTAGCTGTCTCATAAATATTCATGAGACTGAGTTTGCTAATGCAAAGATGCAGACACTTTCCATCTGTGAGAGTGTGCAGCAGTTAATAGTTAGTTACGGGTCGCAGCTGTCCATGTATTTTTCCGTGATATTTTTCACTGAAAACAGAGTTTAAGGTTAGTGGCCAAGTCTTAAACGCACCATACTATCATAGTACTCTTCAGCGTTAATAACTTTCAATAACCATTTAAAAAAAAATCAACATTAATCGTAAAAATGTCTTTAAATTACCTCATATATTTGAATTCTTTGGTAAGGCTTCATGCCCAGGAAGAGCACTACTGATGCAATTTTTGCTCTGAGATTGTTAATGGAGAAGTACAGAGATGGTCAGAAGGAGCTGCACTGCGTCTTTGTGGATTTAGAAAAAGCGTATGACAGGGTGCCAAGAGAAGAGCTATGGTCCTGTAAGAGGAGGTCAGGAGTGGCAGAGAAGTACGTCAGAGTAGTTCAGGATATGTATGAGAGAAGTAAGACAGCAGTGAGATGTGCTGTAGGTCAGACAAAGGAGTTCAAGGTGGAGGTAGGGCTACATCAAGGATCAGTTTTGAGTCCCTTCTTATTTGCTATGGTGAGGGACAGGTTGACAGATGAGGTCAGGCAGGAATCTCCGTGGACAATGATGTTTGCAGATGACATTGTGATCTGTAGTGAGAGCAGAGAGCAGGTGGAAAGTTGGAGGTCTGCTCTAGAAAGAAGAGGAATGAAAGTCAGTCACAGTAAGACAGAATACATGTGTTTGAACGAGAGAGAGGGAAATAGAACAGTGAGGTTACAGGGGGCTGAGGTCAAGAAGGTGCAGGAGTTTAGGTATTTGGGGTCAACAGTCCAGTGTGACAGGGAGTGTGGAAAGAGGTGAAGAGACGAGTGCAGGCAGGTTGGAGTGGGTGGAGAAAAGTGTCAGGGGTGTTGTGTGACAGAAGAGTGTCAGCAAGAGTCAAAGGAAAGGTGTACAGAACAGTAGTGAGACCAGCTATGATGTATGGGTTGGAGACTGTAGCAGTGAGGAAGAGACAAGAGGCAGAGCTGGAAGTAGCAGAGATGAGGATGTTGAGGTTCAGTTTAGGAGTGACGAGGATGGACAAGATTAGGAACGAGCACATCAGAGGGACAGCTCAGGTTGGTTGTTTTGGAGACAAAGTCAGAGAGGCCAGATTGAGATGGTTTGGACATGTGCAGAGGAGGGATAGTGGTTATGCTGGTAGAAGGATGTTGGAGATGGAGATGCCAGGCAAGAGGTCAAGAGGAAGACCAAAGACAAGATATATGGATGTGCTGAAAGAGGACATGAAGGTAGTTGGTGCAAGAGTAGAGGATACTGAAGACAGAGTTAGGTGGAAAAGGATGATTCGCTGTGGCGACCCCTAAACTGGGAACAGCCGAAAGGAAAAGAAGAAGAAGGTAAAAGGTCACGTGTGGTCATTAGGTTGAGTTCCATTTTTCCTAACTGACCTCTATCTGTAAATATATGCCTATGCATTGGGACACCCCTACGATGTAAGCCAAATGTTTCAGGAGGGTCATAAAATGCATCACTTCTATTTTTAAACAAATAAACACATTCAAATTTAAATTTGATGTTCCATACACAGGTCTATTGTGTAACTTTAAGATAATTCTGCTAATAATTTGCACTTTATTTCTGCAAAACAAGAATTTTTAATGAATTATCGTTATCTCTCCTAAACATATCATTGTTTTTTTTTCTTCTGAGCCAGACTTCTAACACCATCGCTTCCTTGCCTGTTCGAGCTACAACCACCGAACTTTCAACAAACCTCCAACGTGTTCTGACTCGAGTTGCTATATCTTTTTGGACTCGTTCCACAAAATGAAACATTTAAAAGAAAAGGGGGTTTGGAAATATTAATCATAGAACCAACTTAAATTAACAACCTTATGACCTCACAAACCACTCCCTAGCAAACAAACTGTTTACACTAGCAACCATATTCTTAGACCTCTTTCAGCTTTGGAAAATATTTCAGACATGGGGGTTGGTTTATTTTACTGGTCGAAAGGGAAACATTATAGTAACTGTTTACCATAGCAATCAGTTTGGCATAGCTCTATATCAGCTTAGGAAAATCATATAGACACGTGGATTGGTTAATTTTCCTCATATTGGCTTGGAAACATTATATAATGTCACTGATTCCTCCATAGCAACCAGACTGTTTATCATAGAGACCAGTTTGGCATAGCTCTATCTCAGCTTAGAAAAATCATAAAGACTTGGGGGTTGGTTCATTTTACTCATATTGCCATGGAACCATTATGTTATGTCACTAACTCCACCATAGCAACCAGACTGTTTACCATAGCAACCAATTAGGCATATCACCTTCAGAAAATGCCAGGAACTTGGCATATTGTGTATATATCACTCATAATAAGAAAAGTAACTTTAAATTAAATCATTGATTCTTCTTCTTAGCCCTTCTTCAAAAGAAAATTGGGACACCCTTTCACCTTACATGAACCAAAGGGGGACCAAATGGAACTCTTAAAAAGAGTCTTAAACTTTCACATACTCCGGCTTCTTTGATGTCCCGCATGTGTACACCCTTTGTAAATTGCCCAGTAATTACATGTTTACGTCGGGCTACACGCAATTTGAACCTACAGACCAATAGCAGTATCCTGTCGGTGACTTCAAGGATAGTACACCCATCGTTATATACAGTTAATGGTTGCCACTCTTCAAAATTTTCAAAAAAAATTCAAAACCTCAACATTTTATTGATGTGGAGCGAAACTACAAGAGCTGGCGTATGATTAACAAGTTTTGGGAGGAGTTATCAGGGCTTGTTAAATCATCCCCAACTCATTACACTCCCCAAAGTATACCCAACCAATCAGAAAACCTTCTGATGTTGTTCAAGCTACCTCACCTTCCACCCCTTTGCTACACTTTAGATTCTGGTTTGGCGTCGCTTCCCGGAACCAGTACTTCGATAGCTTGCATAATGTTTTAAATACCCACCAACCACAAGACCAGTGAACTTGTGAAACATCTAACCTTTGTGATTGCCAACACGGGTTATGTCACAAAAGTGTTTGGTCACGTTTGTGAAGGGGTCACTAATATAAGCGATAATGAGTAACTAAAACAGCTACAAGCTGCTTAAATGAAAAAGACCTGTCTTACATGTTTAAATAATTTAAATCCATGTGACTTTCCAGAAATACCAGCTGTATCAAAACCAGCCCCTGTGTTATCTCTGAACAATCATGTCTAAGACTCTTTCGAAATCTATGTCCTTTTCCGCTAAAAAAGCTGCCGTCTCGTTTTCTACTACCGCTTCTCTCTACCAACGGTTCTTGTTTCTCGAGCATGAGATACATTAATCATTTCACTCACACGACAGCACTGAACTCATGTGATCTCACTTCCTGTCTGGATGGGATATTTTTTTAATAATAGATATGTAGAGGATTATATAGTGTATTATCCCTCTTACTATAATTGGGGTCAATATGACCCCATTCATAGTTTAACAATGTACATACATTTTTTGCTTCAGATTGACTTCTCCCAATTTAATGGGGAGAACTTGGTAAACATAAAATTAACATAATATGGTCTGTATATGTTTTTTCACTTGGGCTGATTCAGTCGACTTGACCCCAGGGTATTTTAGCTGTATAAAACATAATAAATGTACACCTATTTGTTTTGGGGGATATTGAGGTCACTATAACATGCTGTGATTCTTAAATATTCATTTTATATGTTAAGTATAATAAAACCACAGAGAATCCCTGACATTTGTCATGACGTCGGGGAGGGGGAATCCTAATTCGCATGAGAACTTTGATATTTCCTGCGTTTGAGGAGCAAAGTTATAGAAGCTTCTAAACTATTTGTGTTTGTTCTCTTTGGCTCTCTCTTTATGTTCCCTTAACTGAAATGGCCTCTTAGTAAAGGTTTTCAGTCGTTGGGATTTTGTCACAGGTTGTTGACGGAGATCGGGTCTGAGAAAGAGGATAAACTTGAAGAGGACCCTGGTTATAAGGCATCCTCCTCAGATGAGAATTAGACGCCTAGTTTTGACCCTCAAAACTGTCTCTCAACCAACAGCAGACACATCATCTTTCAAAAAATTGAAAATTTTCATGATCCGTTCCCCACTTGAATGACAGGGTAGATTTAGTACAATAGGTAATCTGGATGTATAAATGGCAGGGAGTGACTTAAGTTGTCCACAAAGACATAAATTATGATGCTAACATTAGCAAAAAATATATTCTAGAGGTTTTAAATATTTGCAACACAGATTCTTGTTGGTTAGAGTTCATTATTTATTATGCAAACTTAAGCTGTTTTGTACGATTTTTATCCTACAAAATATATACGAATCCTGTGATGGACTGGCGACCTGACCAGGGTGTACCCCCGCCTCTCACCCAATGTGCGCTGGAGATAGGCACCGGCAGACCCCTGTGACCCCAAAAAGGGAATAAATTGGTTGGAAAATGACTGAATCAAAGTATACGAATCCTAAATGAAAAACTGAAATACACAATAGAAATAAATAAAGCAGACCTCAAATGCAAAACACACTTTGAACAGAAAGCCCTACAATGATTCAAATCACTACATACCTGTTATGCTAGTGGCCAGTGATCCATTAGCATCCACAGTCCGAGTTACTGGAAGACGCCAATATGGCCCCGACACACCAACAAATCACCAGTTTACTAATCACCAGCCACAGCACCTGTAAGCAAAACACCTCAGATCTCATTCCTGCTTTGGTTTACGGTTAACACCGGATGTATCTTATTCAACGTATTTTTTCACCCGCTCCCATCCGCATAAATCCCGTGCGTAAACATACAATTGCTTTCATTTCCAATGCTTCATCCCACTGCCCATTTTTGTTTCACTTGTTTGCCGTTTGCATGTGAATAAATGAAAATCAAACATGTTTTGTTTTAATCGTGTTTATTTAAACGGAACTATGAACACTGAAACGAACAGAAACACTGGAAAAAGGGTAAAAATTAAAAATTAAACCTAATAATTGATATTTAGCTGCGTTCCCATCCACTTATTTTTATGCACATTTTGAAATATCACGTAAAACCAAGAAGCGCAGAAATTTGGAAAATGCACATAAAAATTAGGATAATCTTTTTATCCGAAAAGAAACATAAATTTGCATTTACCATATAAATCCTAGTGCGATGCAATAGTAATGCCTTTTTTTGTTTGAAAAAAAAGCATTGCAGTTTTTTTATACAATCATTAAAATTTCTTTACCTTGTCTTCACTTTTTGGGGGGAATTTATTAATTTTTTTTGTCTCAACACTTTCATTTTAATATAAAATATAAAAATGTTTCGTTCTCAATTTTTTTTTTATTTTGCAATAATGTCAATTTAATACTCAGATTTTTTTTTTTTACAATTATTAAAAAATTCTACCAAGCATTGCCACAAACTTTGTTTTAAAAGTTATTTATTAGAGCAAATTGTAAAGTACTAAAAAAATGTTTACTAACTTTTAGGCCCCAAACCTCTAAGGTTTACTTTTGTTTTTAATAAAATACTGTAAAGAAATTTCCATTTCCTGGCAGACACGCAATTCGATATTTTCTCCCGCAAAGATATGAGAATTTTACTGTGCAGGTTTTTGGGCCAGTTTCTTCAGAATTAACTTGTTTTTTATTTTGGAAAGGTAATTAGCATCAGCTGTCTGTCTGCTCTTCTTCAACAAAGAACATCATGAAACTTCAGTCTGCTCTGATACAGTTTTCTGTGTTTTGTTGCTGCGCTTAATCAAATTCGACTGTCCCTCACCCAGTTGTGACCATCCTACACGGTTGTTTCAGTTTCAGTTCATGACTAGTATTCAACTTATGTTCTTTCCATGTCTGGCATGATTGCTGGACATCCTACACCTGACTATATCCATGATTTTGCAATAAAAATTGATGCTGATTTTAAGGAAAAGCCAGTCACACCAATCTTCTGTTTCCTCACTTATGACTGCCTAACAATCCTTATTAAGATTTCTTTATTTGACCATTCTTACCCCTGCCTAAGACTTTTCCACAGTACGGCGCATCCATTGCCTTGTTCAGTCAGCCATTTTACATCAGCACATTTGGATCTAATACATGGGCCTTGTGTTTGGGTTTGCTAAAGTAGCGTGGGCTGAAACACAGTGTTTTTGCTCTCTCCCTCCCATTCTGTCTCTCCCCCTCACATGTTATTTTTAAAAGAGCTTTTAAATGATAATGACTATTTTTACTCATTTTCCACCAAGCCGCGTGGGCTTACACAGAGACAGCGGCGGATGATTCATGTCGGTTGGAGAGCTACTTTTGTGATCTTCAGTCGCCACATCTCTGCTGTAAAGCGGCCTTCACAGACACGAAGCCATCAAGGGCCTTTAAATGGATGGAAGCAACACAAACCAGGAGCTGTGAGCTCTGGGCTGACATTCACAGAGAAAGTCTATTCATAGCTGCCTGACAATTTCAAGGCTTCAGTACATTTCACTGCTGCCTGTAGCTTACTGTGGGCGGCTTGCTGTTTGAACTGTGGTTTATTCTAAAGGATCATACACGCCGCGTTGTTTACAACTGATTACACTTTTATTTGGAACAGGTTGAAATTCCCTTAAAAAATGGTCATTTGCACGTTTGCCACTCTTTCTGTTGGATGTATGACTGTGCTCGTTGTCACAGCTGAAGACAATTAGCAATCAGCCAGCTGTAACCAATCAACCCCTGTATTAATAACTCTTTATTCATGTTACATTAGCTGCGTTTTTATCCACCAAGTTGTGCATACATTTTGAAAATGTGTCCAACTACAAAGAATAAACTCTTTATTCAAAAAGAAAAATGATAATGAATTGGGCCGCAATGGGGCGGCATTAATGAACTAACCAACAGCTGATCTAAAATGTTGTTTTCGTCAGTATAAAAAATCCTAAAGTGACATCAAAGTGGTTCGGGATCATCAATTCCCAGAACTGTCCTGACCGGTTGCATTCCCAAAGAGCAGTTTCCAGCCAGATGACATAACTGTGTACATTGCATTTTGTTTACGTGTTCTAAGATGAAATTATATATACAAATTTTGTATATTATATATACAAAAAAAAGACCTTTTCATAACGCAGCAACTTCCATTTTTTTCTTTTGATATTTGGTGCCAGTTTATTGAGAAGTAACGATTTTGTTCTCTTGGATGGAAATGATGCTTAGTTGGGTCCAGTAGTTTGGTTGCGTCAAGTTGGTTGATTGGGTTGAGTTGGGTTGTTAATTGAGTTGGACGGGTTGACTGATTGGGATAAATTATTTGGTTGGGTGCAGGGGAGGGTTTGGTTGAACTAAGTTGGGTTTATTTGGATTTGGTTATGTCAAGTTGATTGATTAGTCTGTCAATTGTGTTGAGTTGGTTGGTTGGGTCAAGTTGATTGATTGGGTTGTTTAGTGAGTTGGATTATTTGGTTGGGTTTGGGGAGGTGGTTGAATTAATTTGGGTTTAATTGGTTTTGGTTGATTTATCGGTCGGTTGGGTTGAGTTGTTTGGTTGGGTCAGGTTTATTTTAATTAAGTTGGGTGTAATTAGATTGGGTTATGTGAGTTTGGTTGATTGATCGGTCGGTTGGGTTGAGTTGTTTGGTTGGGTCAGGTTTATTTAATTAAGTTGTGTTTACTCGGTTTGGGTTATATTGGTTTGGTTGACCGGTCAGTTGGGTTTAGGTGTTTGGTTGGGTCGGGTTGATCGTTTAGTGAGTTGGATTAGCATCCTGTAAAGTGGCACTTCAAAAATGACTTACTGATAAGAAAGAGAACATGAGCGGACTCAGCTTGCTGTCAAAGTTGAGCTACTAAATCTGTGAATTCAAATGAGTTCCACATCTGATATAAAACACTGACACACACACACTTTCAGTTCTGGGGAATTAGGAAAAATCTGTCATGCTCTAAATCAACAGAACATCTGATATCTGTGAGAAGGAACGGAAGGAATCTTGTGGGGTTTTTGAGCTGGAGAGATGAGCGTGGGCTGCACTTAAGCCCAGAGTGACAGAGCTCTTGTTTTGCTACGGCTGAAATCCAGAAGAGACGGAAAACGCACAAAAACACCAAAGCTTTATTTTCAAACAAAGCAGTTCTATGTGGGCCTTCTTGGAATACATACCAAAGCAGCATTCCAGAGCCTATGGAGGTGGAGGTCTCGACCACTGGCTCAGAGAACAATTACTTTTCGAATTTATAATGAAATGTTCAGCCAACATGCAATGAATGTGAAGAATTTCTGTATTCCTGAATGCTATATCTAGCATAGTCTGGTAACAGAGAAAGCATATAAGAACAAAATCTGTTGTGGTTTCCACTGAACTCCAGATCATAACATTAGTAAAGTCTTGCGCACAGTTCTGGCTGGTCAGGAAGCCACAGTGAGTGTAGGATGGAAAGCAGGAGGAAAAGAGATCATGTTGGCGGAAGTTCTGCCTCTCTGTGTGGGAGGTTTGGAAAGGAGCCTGTAGCAGTTAAGTGTGATAACAGTGTTTCTACTGTGCCCACTACGCTGTTTATTCACATCAAGTTAAATCGCCCGATGCATAACCTCAGGGTGTTTTGTCTGATAACTTATTTGTTATGGAAGAATAAACTGTTGATAAACTGAAAGATAAAGCAAAGATATTCTTAGATGAAAAACATTCTCACGGAAGTGCAAGAAACTGAAGTGTGAGTCTGGTTGGTTAGTAGGGTTGAATTGGTATAGTTTATATTGGGATGGTTATTTGACTTGTTTGGTTGGGTCGTGTTGATTGGATTAAGTTGAGTTGTGTTGTTTGGTGAGAGTGAATTTGGTTGGTTGATCAGATTGAGTTGGGTTGGTGGAATCGGTTGGGTTTGTTTATTTGGTTGGGTTGGTTGAGTAAGGTTGATTAGTAGGTTGGTTAAGTTGGTGATTAAGTTGAGTTGGGTTATTTGGGGAGTTAAACTGTTTGGTTGTGATGGTTGGTTGATCTGATTCATTTGGGTCAGAGTTTTTGGTTTGGTGAGTTGAAACTGTTGGTTGGCTTTGGTGAATTGTTTGATTGGGTTAGTTGGTTGGTTGGTCGGAATGAGTTGGGTTGGTGGATTAAGTTGAGTTATTTGGTGAGTTGAAATAGTTGGCTGTGGAATAGTTTGTTGGTGGATTTCGTTGTTTGGTGAACCGGATTGACTTGGGTTGGTGAATTAGGTTGAGTTGGTTGGTTGGTTGGGTTGTTTTGTTGGGTCAGGAAGATTTGTTGGTCGTTGACTGGATTAAGATTAGTTGGTTCTTGATGAGTTGAATTGGTTGGTTAAGGTGAACTGTTTGGTTGGAATGGTTGATCAAATTGAGTTCAAGTTGGTGGATTGGGTTAGTTGGGTATAGTTGTTGGGTTGGGTTGGTTAGCTTGAGGTGGGTTTGTGGATTAGGTTGGTTGGTTGGGTTTAGTTGTTTGATTGATTGCCTTGAGTCAGGTTGGTGGATTGGATTGAGTTGTGTTCGTGGATTGGGTTAGTTGGTTAGCTTGAGGTTGGTTGGTAGATTAGGTTGGTTGTTTTTAGTTGTTTGGTTGATAACCTTGAGTCAGGTTGGTGGATCGGATTGTGTTGGGTTGGTGAATTGGATTAGGTTGGTTGATTGATTGAATTGAGTTGGGTCGGCGGATTAGGTTCGTTGGGTTTGGTTCTTTGGTTGATTGCCTCAGTTGGGGTTGGTGGATCAGATTAGGTTGGTCGATCGGATTGAGTTAGGTTGTTTGGGTATAGTTGTTGGATCGGTTAAGCTGATGATTAGGTTTTTTTTGGTTCTGTGATCAAACTGAGATGGGTTGGTTGGTTAAGTACAAACGAAATAATAACCAATGACAGAGATAGAGTTGAACGTGTTCTATTATCTTCCAGCTTCTTCTTCTCTTCCCGTAGTTTTACTTCCAAGCGTTTCATTTGTTACCAAGAAATTATGCATTGTATACATTTTATCCTAAAGAAAGTGACCGTACTGGTTATAAAAAAATGTTTTGTGCAAAGGAATTAGTGAGTTTAAAGCAGCTGAAAGGAACCATCCGTTTTCAAGCAAATAATTGGGTGGTTACGCACTTGCTCATTACCAGCGATAGACAGCAGCCGAGGCAAGTTCATGCACTAGCACACTGACAGAGAGCTGCAGCTGCCGGAATGACGGCTGACCCCTGGGCTTTAAGAGGAGGAGCTGCTGGACTCAGTGGAACTTGAGCACCGGAAATTACTGAACATGTTGCCAAATCCTCCACAGTGCAGTCTGTCACAAGAGGACGAGGGGGACTGAACGGATTAGCACACTGGCCATATATAGACACAATCTGTTATTTTCACTGACTTACAAACCTTAACAGTAATGCTGGGAAACAATGGGCATGTTAAGAGATAGCCCTTTTGGTTTGGTGGGATGTGTGTAAACACAGGCGTTGGAGAGTAAAACTGGAACCTGGCTTAACATGAAATTAAATGTAAAGAGTTTCCTTTTAAGGCTGATCATTTATTTAATATAATCTAGAAAATAGTTTTCCAAGACAGCTTTTCCAGATGTTAGGCATTGAAACTTGAGCTCTTTTTAATGACGATGAGCAGAATGAATGTGCAAAATAACTCCCCCCATGTTAGGTGGTGCTTATTGCATTTTTTAAAAACACCAGTACACAAGATATTTACTGGGACAACAAGAAAAGGAGCTTTGCAAACAATTAACAAGGTTTTATTACCGTTAACAGTTATTTCAGATTAAGGCTGTGTTCCATTTCTAGCCTGATTCCTCCATTTTGCACATTCATGTGAGATGAAGGGGTGTCCCAAATACTTTTTGAATGAAGTTGAGGTGCTACGACAAAGGGTTGTATAGCTCTCCATTCCAAGGGATGTCTGGAGGTACATTTCATGACAAATGGGCAAGGGACCCTCAAATAGACGTAATTTTGTTAGATATAAATGGTGTAAAGAGACAAAAAAATTACTGATTCAAAGGGGTATATTGTCAGCCCTTGGTTTCAGGGGTCAAGGGTAGTGGTGAGGAAAATGTGTTTTTTTCAGGAAAACTTATTCTCTCACTAACACTAAAGCAAAAATCTTGTTTCTTCCAAGAAGACATCTAAAACTACATCTCCAATCAAAATTAAACAGCTGAGGACTATTTTTTCCTTCCACCTGGGTATTATCCTTTTATTTGATGGATGCAAAAGCCAAGAGGGTTTCAGGTTACAGCTTGTTTTGCTATGACCTGCTCTGATCTCCTGTCAGGAAGTGCCTCAGGCGGGGACATTTCACTCAAACCAGCCCATACCTGGAAATACCAGCCTTTCCACATTGTTTTGCTTGCTCTACGTTCTGGAACATTTTATCTCTGAGAGAGAAAACAAGTCTGATGTTTTTCATAATTCTATCAAAGGGTCATCAAGCCTTACAGCCCATAGGTAGACATAACTGTCAACAATCATATTTTAGAGGACCGAAGACACATCAAGGCAATATAAGGATATTGTAGGCTATCATCATCCTTATGTGAGGATAAAATAATAATGTTTTTTTAAAACTTTGTTATTTAGAAAAAATATCAATTAGGAGATCATGAAAATCTGGACCAGGATTAATTATATTTCCACTTGTATTAAGGCTAAGTTCCATTTCTGCCCCTCCATTTTACGCGTCCACTTCCACCAGTGAAGAGGTGTCCCAATTCCTTTTTTGAACGAAGGTGAAGGATTAAGATGAAGGGCTGTATGGCCTTCAGGTCCAAGGGATGTCAGGTGCTACACTGACAAGCAACTCATCGACATCATTGGGAGATCCCTAGCAACCAAACTGTTTAGCCTCACAACTCAGTTTTGATAAATGATAGAGACATGGAGGTTGGTTTATATGACAAATAGTGACAAAGTAAACATTACTCTATGACCCCTCTACTCACTGACCCCTCCATAGCAAGCAGACAATTTACCATGGCGACCAATTAGGCATATCATTTTCTAAGCTAAGGAATATCAGAGATAGTGGGGGCAACCAACTCATTTTGCTTAGAAACAGCACTTTTACAAGCCAGCATCAAATTTTGTGTGCAAACTTTAGTAATCTAATGATAGGTTAGATTTCATGCCCCAAAAGTAGTTTAAATCTTATTATAAATACTTTACAGGAATATTGTTCCATTATTAGCTCAATAACATTAAGTTACACGAGACAAATGTATGACGCATTATATTTTTGGAACTCTTGAAACTGAAGCAGTGCATTTTTTTTAAACCTAGGGAGCTAATTACAAATTTGCATCTATCCCTAAATAATTGATTGTTTTTTTTTTTAAGAAAACGCTCCATAATTACCTTTAATTCGCTGTGGTTTTAAACACTTTTGAATGTTGAGCTAAATTACAAATAAATAAAGCCCATTCTTTAATTTATCACTCATTCTGGACCTTTACCATCAGTCAATTGTTTGAAAGACACTATAAAAGGAGTGTGTGAACAAAAACGTCACAAAGACATGTGTAGATTTGAATAGACAAAATAGCAATTTATTAATAACTTATCATCTCTTTACATTCGTAACATTGGGGGAAGTGCTTTTGTAATACAGTCCTCCCCCCGACCAGGCCTCTGCTTTGGAGGGCAACAAAACCCTCCAAAAAAACCATTACTTTACATACAAAAAGTTGCATGTCACAGAACTTCCCTGAACAGGAGACGACGTACATTCTCCCAGCTTTGTCAACACAAACCAACAAGCATTACTTGCTCTGATCTTCCGATTACTAATCAGGAGTAGTATAAATGTGTTTGGGTCCTAAATGAGCATGCAACTGAAAACCCAGGCACTCAACCACGAACAACTTGAGATGACCCCTCTGAACGTGCAAATCCCTGGTGAAATGATGCGCATGTGGGACTGTTCTGAAAGGCTACAGCACAATAACACTTATGTATCCAACTAAGGCGAGAGAATGAAGACGTTTCATGTGAGATGGTGGTTAAAAGGCTGAAAAAGGCAAAATTGATCCATAAAGCAAATCTGGAATATATTATACAAACACACAGATTGATAATCTTGGAAAAACATGTTACATTTTTGGCATTAAATTCAATGAGAAAGATAACATTGATCAATGTTCGGTTTACATAAAAAGGATGAAAAGAAAATGTCTACGCTCGCTTGTTTATATGCTAATTACGGCAAGGCTTATGTATCTCAATATACATGTATAAATGTTGCAAATAATTCTCCACCCAAATAAGTTGGAGTACTTTACACACTGCCATCATTACCGAAGGGAAGTCTAGTCCCAAAAACAGGCAAGTCTTCATTGAAGACAAAGCGAACAAACCTTAAAAGTATCAAGGTGCAAGTGCTAAACAAAACAAATGAGTATTTGTTGTTGTTCAGTTCCAGTCAAGTCTCTTTGGCACACCAGCCCAGGAATATCAAACGCTCTTCTGCAGTAGTCCATGCTTGAATATGTTTATAATCAGAGATATAGCTATAAAACAAACTACTTTGTAGACTCTTGGAGTTATAGAGTCACATAGTCTCTCTCCATTTAACAGCAGCGAAGAAGCTCTGGGTCCACCATACACCCCCTCAATGGCTACTCTGGTCGGCTGTCATCCGAAGCCAACATCAATAACGTCAGGAATCCCTCGACAGTTGTCAAAAAAACTTGGATTTCACTCAAAGCGAGTCATGGCAAGACCTCACGTGGACTCCAGGGGATCCAACTGGAACACGTTGTGATTGGTCGGTGTGGTGAAGTACAGTGGCTGAGTTGGAGTGGGCACACGATTGTCACACGGACTCTTGAGTCCCAATGTACGCTCAAAGTCCAAGAGTTGACCCATGAAGTTGAAGTTGGGCGAGATGTTAGACTTCTTCATTTTGACGATGTCATATGCGTCATTCATGGATAGGTTGAGCTTCTGCATGAGGTACGCAACGGTAACGGTGACCGAGCGACTGATACCAGCGAGGCAGTGAACAAGCACTCCGTACTTCTGCCCACGGGCCTCGTCTGAGGAGAAGAGAGGAGATGATTAGTACAACTTGCTTATGAATGTCCGATTGTACATGACCTCGGCTGTCAGAATTCATTACACTCCCACCGCTAACAAAAGAGCCCTCATTGAGTAGGATTTCTAGTGCATGACTGAAAACAACTGCTCTATTTTCTAAGAGAATGTGAGGTGGAAATGGGCAATTAAGGTTAATCAAATGATCCTTCCGCTTGCCAGGTTACTCGACAATGGTACCATTAGGGCGTGTAAATGTAGAAGTCATGGCAGCACCCTGTCAAGCCAAACAGGATGTCAACAATGCCCTGTAAATGGTCCTCTTTGTGTGCCGAAACATTGCTCTGTCCTAGATTACTTTCAGTGCTGCTAGCTTCCTTCCTGTTGAGCTCATGTTACAGCCTCCCCCCTCTATCTCCTGTTTCATCATAAGCCTTGCACAACAGGGGGATATGTTACTATGCAAACAATAAAAACTGTGCCTTCCTTTTGGCTTCTATAGATCAAACAAACACAACATTAAATGGAAATCTTACCAATAAAGCTGATGGCTTCTGGAAAGAACTGAGAGAGATTCTGACTCCAGTGATCAGAGATGGGAATCTGCTTATACTTGAACTCCCCGGCATTCTCAAACATGTTGGGAAGATTAGGGGTCACATTTAAGATGTACTTGATGCCAAACTCTTCCAGGATATCCAGATTTGTAGAGTCCTTTGCGCAGCCCAGATACAGGTGTGGCAGAATCTCAACAGGGAACGAGGGCTGTGGGTTGGAAAGGGGACTGCCGTCTGAGTCAGTAGCACTGCTAGGATCTCGGTCGATATCCGACTCAATGTCGGAGGAGTCCGAGCTGATCCTGAGACCCCCAAGACCTAGGACCTGGGAGGTTGGGGAACTGCTACTGGAGGAGCCGTCCAGGTTTGTCTCGCACATTGTGGGGAATTCAGCTTGAAATTTGCTGAAGCCACCTGTGAAATCAAGAAATAAAACACGGTTAATATTTGATAGTAACAATAATTTAGGCACATTCAACAGCATTTAGAAATATAACAAGTACATAATTACAATATTTAAATCCAGAAAAACTTTTTTTCCTTTTAACAAGCAGTACTAAGTTTATATCAAATACCACACATATTCCATTAATTAATTAATACCATTTTGCCATTAATCGTGGTAAAATGCATAATTATTATTTGAAGAGGTTAAATGCATTCACTTTTACGATCGTTATTTACCAACAATTTGTGTCGAATCTAATTCGGTCAACCTAAATACCATTCAAAAAATAACCGTCAACCTAAAAAAAAAAACAACGAATTTAAATATTTCATTAGATTTTAGTTGTTCTCAAAACAAACCCAAACCAGATTCGTCTTTTTATTATTTTTAATGAAAATTAACGAGAACCAAAAAAAAAAACTTTTTTCAGTTAGATTAACGGTCAACTAGTCACGAAAAACAAGTAATTATAAGTTAAAGAAACTTAACTGCTAAAATAAAAATATTCATTAAAAAAAAAAAAAAAAACTTACCCTCAAGATAAAAAGCTTTGTAGCCCTCGTCCTTCATCCTCCTCAGCAGTAAACCCAACACAGAGCCGCCGTCGATGTTCTCGTTCCACTCTCGGCTGTACTCGTCGTAAAGCACGATCGTGTCCGTCTTGCACCTCCGCGCGAAACGTTCCCGGTCCTCCCCGTTGGAAAGCAAAGACTTAATGGGCAAGTTGCCCTTCTTGAGCCGCCGGAGCATGAGGCTCGGGATCGCCACGTTAATGGCCGTTTCGACATGCGACGACTCGTAAAGCTCTTGCGTTCGGCAGTCCATAACGAGCAAACAGTCTTTGCGCGCCTCCAGCTGCTCCCTAAGCCACTCCACAGTCTTGCTTATGGCCATTACCGAATCGAACTGCGCGGGTTTGAACTTATCAAGCATTAGTGAAAACGGTTGGGTACCTCGAGATCTTAAATTGCGGAGAAGACGCGCTGGAAGAGGCCGTGGACGTCTCAGGCCCGGAGCATCGATGTTTCTCAGGTTAATTCTTTTGTGAGATGTTTCAAATCCTCGGGTTATGTTTCGGGAGTCAATCGCAAGCTCGCTCTACTTCCAGCCCATTCATGCGACTGTATGCATTTATCAATGACTCACGCTAGCGACTGGGTGCACGAGCAACTGACGTTGTCTCCTTGTTATATAACCTCTCCGTCGCCGTCGAGGTTCTCACGAAGGTCTCTGGATGTCCAGATAAAAATTGGCTGCAGAAACGCAAATTAACTCGTGGTTAAATTTCCTCTCGATTTTTATCCGGTGGAAGAAAACACCGCGTCCGCTTAAACTCTATTCCGCGATGCGCTCTCGTCTCTCGCTGCTAGTGAATGGATACAAGCGCGAGGCGTTTCAATGGATACATTATGTCGGCCAGCCAATCAGGAGGCGGGGAGCAGGCGTCGCCGTGGAAACGGGGCCGGATGGAACAGACTGTGTTGATGAATTGTTAATAAGTTTGTCATTCACAAAAACGGAAAGGAATTTCCGCTCCGGATCAGCGGAGTGCAAACAAACAGTGGAGAGGCTCTAGCGGGAAGGAAGGAGGAGTGCGAGTGTATTTGGAGAGGGGTCTATAATGTACCTCGAGCTCAGGTTACACACTTGAACTCAGTTTAGACTCTTTTCTGTAGCGGACTGCTGTCTCTAGTTGAAAACTACTACATTCAAACTTGCATTTTTTTCACTTTATATACAGCAAATCATGTCAAAAAAATACATTGACCTTTTACAAGTTACCAAATTAAAAGTTACCCGAAATCAATTGAGTTTTACAGTATGGAGATGGCATAGATAACCCTTGTAGCATTCAATTTAAATTTATTAAAAGAATGTGTGTTTGTTTCCTATTTTAAACTTGCACTGTGAATGTGCTCATAAAAAAAATGTTGTAAATAGTTTTTTTTTAAATGCAGTATTGTGGCCGTAATGTCGTGACATGCATCGTATTATGACTGTTTTACAAAATAAAAAATAAAAAAAAAAATTTATGTAACTAAAAAAAAGTTACAGTATTTTGGCTTTCCTATATCAATAAGAATTTTATAATGTTCATCCTGTTTCTCATTTAAAATGTAAGTAAATGCTAATTAAATATAAATAATAGTAAATATTAAAAAAGAAGTTGCAGAAGTCACTAGAAGCACCCCTTATAAAAACTTTTTATCCTTAAAATTTGGCCGCCATAGCAACCACTTACAAAAGTATTACTCAAACAAAAGCATTTACAGGTTCTACATAATGTTGTTGTGTTACAAATGCAATGAATAAGGAAGTCATGCACATTTAACCTGGATTTAACTAGCTGTCAGAAAAAAAACGAAAAAAAACTTGTATTTGTACAAAAAAAAACTTTATGTAAGAAAAATGCCTACAATCATATAATTGGACATCCACGAAAATATAACTAAAAGGCCAGTTCATTACCTTTTCAAATTCAGTGTAATGTCAAATTAAATTAAAAGTGCACGGATACACTGTTATAGCACTTTCAGGTTTTATGTTAATTTAATAATCTAAGCCCTTGTAACGAGCTTATATCAGTGCAACTCTGAGAACCATTGCAAAAACTGGAAATTGTGCCAAAAACTGTATTCGAAACCAAGATTGTTGGCATTTTTGTTTCCGTTGAGTACCTTTCCAGGGCGAGGACACGCCATCCTGATTAGATCACGTAGTAGCAATAATCTGCACGTGCTGTCGTCAGCTCGAACCGCTCATCCATATCATATGAGGTTTCGGCGAACGCTAAATTGTTCGCCTAATAAACACATAAATAGGCCCATTAATAAAGTTAAATACTAGAAGTTTCTTCTCGCTTCCTACAGTCATTTCCTGCTATGCTCTCGGGTCTGCCATGTGCTTTGAGGGGGAAAGCCTCATTAACATTTCAACAGCTGCAAAGGGATTAAAGCGCCACGGCCCCGGTATTAAACCAGATGTCTGTGAAAATACATTTACATGCCATTACGCACTATTTGATAACTGCGATCACTTTGTGAAAAACACGGCTAATTTAAAATGTAATCGAAAATAAAGGGTTGTTGTCCGTTTAAATAAAAAAAAACTGTTTATAAAGTAATAAAAAGAGGTTATTTTCTGCTTTGTCCGTTTTTCTAATATCTTGTACGGGGTTTGTGAAAAAACAACTGTGAGAGGCTACATACAAATACAAATAAAGTAATTTATCCACTCAGTGTTATGCTAACGGTATGAAGTGTTGTGCTAACTGCTAATCTGACAGAGCTAGCGAGTGATTGGTCAAAGTTTCGTTTTAATACATGTATTTTTCTCGTAGTTACCACACACCTCTTAATTTATATTCTCTTTGATTAATGATTCTGGTTATTGTACAAATCATACACATAGGTTTTTAACATACATTCATATTTTTCAGTTTGTATACGTTGTAAAAATATTTTTTCATTTAACACTTAAGTTTATAGCTCACACACAAAAATGGATTTCAACAGAAAAATCTACATTCTCATGTTGCACCATCCTGTATAAATTCTTCTGTTTCAAGTGTAAAGACATTCGCTGTTGTGTCATAGTGACTAATAGAAAGTTTGAATACGTGAATTTTACATACACAAATTCAAAATGATTAAAACTTTGACAGATTTAAAAACAAAATTGGTCCAAAGCCCACTAGCACTTATCAGTATAATGATCATTTAGGTAACCCCCTAGTATTTATTTTATGTTAGTTTTTCTTGTGCTTCTAACGTTTCATATTTTGACATGCTTTAAAGTGTTACATGTATGTAAAATTCTATATTTTGTTTGCTATTGCAAGCTGTTTTTCCTTGTAGGTACATTTTAATGTGGAAGGTTGTACATAACTGGGGGTGGAGATAATAATTAATTACGAATTGACAAATTGTTTGCTTTTCTGGCACAAATCTCTCACGAGAGTTTATTGGCTAGCTCCCTCCAGAGTAAACTTTATATGATTATTGATGCACAATAGTACAATAAAGATACCACTTGTTGCCACCAGGTCCCAGATAGTTTTGTGGTGGGTAAATGCGATATAGCAACTTTCAACCCATCCTTCAAACATTCTGCAGTAGATAAGTAGGTCATTTTTTGGATTAGGCAATTAAAGAACTTCAAGGCCAACAGGCACCAACCCAAAGTTTCGGTTTGAAGTTTCATGTGACAACGTGCCATGATCGATAACTATGGGCGCCACACTTCTGTCCAAACGACTGGCGCCAATGAAAAACTGTCAAATTGGATCCGTTTTTCACAAGAACGACCAATGAAAGCTAGCTTTTTTGATGTATAAGAGCCACTCGTAGTGTTCATCTCACATCATCCTTTCTTTTTTCCACATTTTTGTCAAACGGCTTCCTGTGATCAGCCACCAATAGTCTAAACCACTCGACGTCCAAGGGGTCAGATACATCTTCCTCCCACTGTTTGCAGTCAAACTCTGATATTTCCAACTGCAGAGTCAGCCACTTCATCATCTGCATTAGTAGCTCGAGTTAAAGTTTGACTGTTTTACCCAGACACATGCAGGTCATCCGGCTCTGGCAGCAGATAACAGGGCACTTCTTCCTGCCATTATCGCAGTGTCGATCATATCTTGCGTGTCGGAAGCAAACACAGCAGAAAACAGCCCGGCGGTCGGAACATCCCAGGCGCCTGATCTTTGAGGTATTTTTTTCAGATAGATGAACGATACGCAGCAGTCACGCATGTCAGTGAATATTCACATTCCAATACATTCGGATATACTTGATGGCCTTTAATGCCTCCACTTCCTCAGTTCCTGGGTGGGACTGGATGTTTTGTGACTTTTCTGCAGCTCAACAGGCCACTAGTCTTTGTAGACAATGGTGGCTCCGCTTTTATCAGCTGATTCCAGCGGGATGCTATCAGGCTCTCATCAGGGTCTCTGCTGACCCCCCGCCATCCCTCAGAGAAGCTCTTGGGATGAAAGGTCAGTGTGATTGTGTCAGGGCTTCTCTATTCTTCAGCTAACACCACCCCCACCCTTCTATGATACAGTGCAACTTCCTGTTTTGCTGGTGTTTACGTGCCCTCTCACTGTTGACGTGCTGCTGTGGCTTTTGTTTGCAGGGTTGTGTCAGGGGTTGATGCACTTTCACAGAACAACAAATGCAGAGGATGGAAAAAAGTGTTTATTGACAAATCACGTCATTTTTAGTTTACATTTTGGTGGGTAAACTTCCATTTCTATAGAAATGTCATCAATTATAAAGTGTTTATTTGATTTGTTGATGGACTGGCGGCCTGTCCAGAGTGTACCCCCACCTCTTCCCCAATGTGTGCACCAGGAGACCCCAGTGACCCCGAAGGAGAATAAGCTTCCGTCATCATATCTTTAAATCTTGTACATTTGTTGTCATACATCAAAATTACCAGAGGGCTACAGTTTATTTTCAAGCAAAACAGATTGGTTGCCAAGGTAGGGTTTTTGGTTGCTATGGAAGAGTCATTGATAATCTACAAAGTTCCCCATGCCAATATAAGTGATATAAAACAACCTTAAAAGTCTCTATGATTTTTCTCAACTGAGATGCAAAATTGGTTGCTATGGTGAACAGCCAGGTTGCTATGGAGGGGTCAGTGACATTCAGTTACCGAAAGTTATATAAACCAACCCCCATTATTCAATTATTTTCCAAAGCTGAGATGGAGTTCAGGAAATTTGGTTGCTAGGGTAAACAGTTTGGTTTCTAGGGAGTGGTCAGTGTATTACCAATTTTTCTTTCAATAGTCAGTGGTAAATTTTGAACTCTTTCTAGGGTTCAAATACATTTGCACAGTGGTTGTAAGGTTCTTGGACAGACTGATTGCCTCCATAAGTGTGGTCTGTTTGATGTTGAGGTTTTCAGTTAGAGTTCCTCGAAATTTCACCCTATGTTAAATCAAAAAAAAAATTCCCAGCATTCTCAAAGATTTCCCAAAATTCCTTTCGTGGTACCAGTCTGAAAAGTAACTTGAATTAGACCATTTTCAATGTCTTGGCAAAGTTTGGTGGCTGTAGATTGGTCTAGGAGGAAATAAGAAGCGAATATAATTATTTTTAAAAAGTCAAATTATAAATTATTTTGATAAAAGTTAAACCTTTGTCAGATTCAGAGATTAAATGTTAGCTCTGTGATTATCATTAAGTTACAGAACATTTCATTTAATGGCATAGAGGATAAAAAAAGGCTCAAGAATTAAAAGTGGAATAAGTTTAACATAGATTTGACAGAAGCAAGAGATCAAAGAGATTTAGTCTTAACTTGAACTTGGAATTTCACATTCTCAGAGAGTTTGTTCTAGATCTAGGTGTGAGAACACCATTCCACTGCTGGGTTTATCTAGCTTAGGGGTGACTAAAGCCTCATTTATACTTCTGTGGAGCTCTGCAATAACACCTAATGCTGGTTGATGGTTGAGTCTCTACATCTGCCAGTATATAGATAACATTTTAAAGTGGAAGAGAGCAAATATGACTCAAAAATCAGGTTACTCTTAATTTGTTGAACTCCACTTGTTTATTAACAAAGGGCACAAAGAGAAATATGCTTCTAAAGATGGCTCCAAGGATAAAAATGAACCACTTTTCCGTAATAAACTAGAATTTTTTAGGGGACCTTTGTGATTAGAATAAAAAGCTCGTCCATGACTAATATTGCAATAAAAAAGTATTACTCATAGGTCTAATACACTTAAGATTTTAAGGGAAAACACTGTCTTTGTATGTGAAGCATGATCTGCTAGATATAACCAAACCATCAAATATTTAAATAATAAATTGAGAGAACGTACCTTTGCTCTTCCTATTGTCTTCTAAAGATCCAAGTGATGCAACTACTTGCTGAAAAACTGATTTCTGGACATTTTTGGGGGGCATTTTTTTGGCTATTTAAAAAAGTATAGCTATTTGTGTAAATAAATGTATTTGAAACAAACATTATATATGGATTTACATATCAATGCAAAACAAAAGTTCTTTGTTAAATATATTAATCAATTAATTAATTTTATGGTGAAATTTAGCATCAGAGACTGGGGAAAAGCAATAAATGCCATTTTCAGTGTTTTATGTGGATTTTTTGCAATATTTTGAATGTTATAGCTAGATTATTCAATAGAAATAGTATATAGTACAATATACTCAGTAATACAAGGTATTTATGAAGTAATTTTAATGTTTATTTATTCAGATAAAGCCCAGTTCTTAATTGACTTAGTTCTCAAATAAATGTAATTGATTTTGCACTATGGATGAGTATCTGCCTGTTTTTCTCAGAATTAAGAATACCATTAATCCTGAACAAATCCTCAACTTGCATAAATGCAGCCCCAAACGGTCAAGGTACCTCCACCGTGCTTCACCGTTGCCTGCAGACAGTCATCATTGTCCTATTCTAAGATGTTTTTTCCTCACAAAACCCCAAGAAAAATAAGTCTTGTTGATTTTTTTAAAACAGTATTTTTACAGTGTATGCAGTGTTTGAAATCTAAATAAAAATTAGTGAACTGAACCTACTTCAAAGAGTGACATATTGTAAGCGCTCCATCAGTTTTATTAGCATTTACAATGACTCATTAGATTAGACTCAAAAAGTCCTCAGTAAATGTTTTCCCTCGTGCCAGGATGAGGGCCACGCTAAAGGACACTGCTGGGAATGTACTTTACTCAAGCGTTCAAGGCTGAACTGGTTTAATGCCGTACAATAATGCACTCTCTGATCAAAACAGGAAGTACAAGGATCTCTTGGACAAGCAGCCTCTCCAAACAGGAAGTCCCGGCAAATATTTCCAGGAGAACTGAGATCCAAGTTTAAGAACTATTAGATGACTTTATTATTGATTAGTCTTACAGCAAATTATTGAAACTATTTTTGGAAAATTTGCAAAAATGTAGGCAGCATCGACATTTTAGTGATTTCAATACTGTTAGCACTAATTATTACATTGGTTTGGTGTCCTCAGTGACCCTTGACCTCCACACAGAGGTGAATCCAATCATGAGAAAAGATAAAAGAGGCCAATTGTAAGTATTTGTTCTCTTTGCATCTTCTCTAAAGAGTGGGAGACTCAAAACAACTCTCAGAGGAGCTGAAACATGTTCAATGATTGTTGAAAGCCTCTGCACTTGCCACAAATGGTTTTGCTTGAGGTCTGCTAAAGCATAAGTATATGGTGATGTGGCCTGGATGAACCATTTATAATTGAGATATTTGGGCAAACTTTAATAGCTACTCTGTAGGGTTCATATGTTTGTAAATCTGACGAAACCATGAACCTCACAGTGCGTCACTGGTTATAGTGCATATTGCAACAAACTGGCCACAGAGGAGGTTCTTGACCCCTTTAATCTCTGCTTGCAGTTTTAAAATTGCATTGTGTTTGAAATGTTTTTAAATAGTCAGAAAGAAGCGTGTGTGTTCAAATCCCACCACTGCCACCAGTTTTAAAGGCGTGGGTCTCAAACCCAAAGAAAGTCACTAAAAATGAACTCAAAAACTCATATTTTTTTTGGAACTGACCATGTCAGTTTATTATTGGGGACTTTCAAACCGCCACATCGTTACACTCTCAAATGGAAAATTTTACCATGGAGGCGTACTCTCTTTTGGGAGAAGCATCAAGTGGCTTCACTTACTTGTTGATTCAAGTGTTAACGCTTACTGGGAAAATGTGCAATTGTTTTATGTTCTTAAAAACTAATTTTTAAACGTTTAGGTGTAAAACAAGGTTGATAACACATACAGAATTCCCCAAAGTTAAATAAACTATAATGAACTCATTGCCTTCTCCCAACACAGGCCTTTTTTCTCTCAGTGTTCTCTTCTCAACACATTCCTGATGAATGAATCTTGGCCTCAGAGAGCTGTTCTTCAGCATGGCTCATTCCAGAGCCAGCTGTTTTCCTCAAGCCCTTCAACAGAGGACCTGCAGATCCCAAAATATGAGGAGAATGCGTAAACAGAGGCAGACATGGGCCTTGGGGTATCCTGGGTAAGAGTGTGGGGGGAAGGGGGTAATTGAAGGAGAGCAGGATGAAGGTTATTATGTGTTTGTATTGCAACCGAGGAGCTGATGGTGTGTAATTACAGCGTTGGCTGAGAGGAGAACACTTTATGTGCTTGAGCAAGTCTCGGCAGCCACTGGCCTCAGCTCAGAGACGTAATGGAACGGCTAAGTGCCGAGGAATAGAGGAATGTATTTATTTTGTGCTTAACTTCCAGTAGATCTAGACCTCATAGCTTCCACAGATGCTGCTTTCCATAATGACAGAGATTACTTTATACATCCTGGAGCATTGGGATTGTTAGAAAGGACAGAGCCACAGCCAGAGATGAAAACCAATTCATCCCTCAACAAACTATTGTCCCACTCAAGATATTTTAACGCGCACATAGATATACATGTGCATTCTGTGAAAAGTAGTCTCAAAATCTACTAAAATAGAAGTAAGAAGTAGCTCATGAAAATTCACTTAGCAAAGAATCAATTTTAAAATGGAGAAAAGTACTTTACAAAAGAATAAAAATACAGATTTTACTACTTTCAACGAGCTCTTATAAAATACCTTTAAACATTTGTTTTTACAAATTCTTTCATTACATTACACAATAATTGCACAACAAACCTGAAATTGTACTAAAAGTATATTTTGCTACTTTTTCAAATTGAGAACCAACAGTTTTTATGTTTTATAACAAAAATCAAGACAAAATAAAAACTCATAAATTTGTCAAAAACAATGCGAAAAATGTAAATCTAAATAAAAATCTCTTCTAAAGCATATGCACTTTGGTGCTTTTTTCCGCCAGAACTCAAGAAATATCACAAGTATTGTACCATCCCTACTTTTCACCACTAGATGGCACAGATTTGGGGAAAATGAAAGACGATAACGCATACCCCACAAACTGTCAATCAAAAATATCAAAACTACACATTACATTTGAAATCAAATTTAAACAACAGATGAATCGACGTCATTCCTACTTAACGGTGTGAAGGGACTTTTATGGGTTAATGTTGAAAACTGTCAGCCAATCAGAGCAAGTATGGATTCTTTCAGTTCACCAACACTGAGTAATTCACGTTTTTCTAGATGCTGCCATTATGGACATATGACACGTAATGTAAGTACATGGCTTCTCCAACAGATTCTAATAACAGCACAACTCTTCAAAGGGTTCAAATAATGTAGAAATGATGTGCTAATATGTCAGATTTGGAATTGGAAGAATTCCCTTTCAGTCAATAACTTTGACAAATGTCGAGTCTAAGGGAATCGGACAATGAGAATCCCTGGTATCTCTCGTATTTCAAATAGAGTTCAGTACAAATAGAGTTCTGAATTGTTGAGTTCCAACTCATATATTTAAAAACATATTTCTTTTTTTCCAATTGTGATTGTTCATCGACATCAAGAGATCAAACCAAGATTTTTTTAAATCACAAGGGTGCTCTTCTGTCCTCACACCTGTAACAACAATTATAGCAGAGTGGGAGGATTTATATTCAGGCTCACTTCACAAAGACTTAAATGCATGCTGGGAAACCGCTTGAAAGGCTGGACCACCCACCAAGGCAGAACGCTCAACCAACACATGCCCATTTTTAGCCAGGTAAGTCAGGCCCAAAGCATTTCCTCTAGTACGACTACGGTTCTGGATCAAGCAGTTGGAGACGATCGATGGCCGAGAGCTGGAGTGTGCACCACCTCCCATCCTTTCTTTCATTCTTCTTTGAGGGGAGTCTCTCACAAAGGTCAAGCTATAGGAAGGTGTAAGAGCCTAAAAAGCAGCCAAGCTACATAATAATGTCTGAGGTGCTTTGCTCTGAGACCACCCACAAGGTTAAAGCCTGTTCTACGACCTCAATGGAAGTATTGTTTCCCTTATTGGGTAAAGTCAGATCTAGTCTAGATGATCCGAAACAATTCCTTGAGTGGCATTTTTAATTTCTCGAATTCGGTTGATGTAAAAAGAGAGGCTTGTAAGTGGTAACCTATGCATTTTCAGATGCTTGTCTGTCAATTTATGAAACTCAGGATAAATAACCCTTGGGGCTAATTATAAGAAGGGTATAGAAATATCCTACTCAAGTAAAAGTACCATTGTGTGCCTAAGAATGAAAGAAAGTAGAGTTAAACTATCTGTTCTAAAAATGACCCAAAGTAAATGATAAATGATTTCACCTTAAATCCTACAAATTAAAAATCCAGCTCACATCAGAGCCATATTCGTAAGGGTGTTTTAAGCAAGATAGAGAAAGAGGAGAGGTAAAGTGAGAGAAAGAGAAGAAAGAAAGAGGGAGAAAAGGGAGAGCGTCAAAAAAAGAGATAAATCGATAGAGTGATGAGAGAAAGTTGGAGGAAAATGAGAAGAGAGATGAAGAAAGGAGAGAGAGTGACAGAAATAGTGAAAAAACAAAAGATAAAAATACAGGAGAATGAGATAGAGCGAGCAAAAGTAAAGAAAGAGAAGAAAGAAACAAAGGGAAAGACAGGAGAGAAACAAGATTTGAAAGAATTGAGACAAAAGATAGCATGAAGAAAGGAACGGAAAAAGGAGAAAAAAAGAAAAAGAGAAGTCAGATAGTTTAAAAAGAAAGAAATTGAGAGAGACAGAGACAGAAAGAGTGAGAGGACAAAAGATAGTACTACAGGAGAATGAGAGTGAGTGCATGTAAAGAGGGGGAGAGAAAGAGAAAAATAAAGAGCAAAGACAAAGAAAGAGAGAAAGATATAGGTACAGAGAGGGACAAAAAACAGAGGAGCAATAAAAATAGAGAATGAGATAAGGAAAGAGTGATATAGAGAGCGCAAAACAGTAGAAAGAGAAAAAAGGAGAGCGATAAAGAATAGGGAGAGAGATAGCACGAAGAGAGGGAGAGCGAGATGAAGAAAAAAAGGAGAAAAAGAAGAGAGACAGTGAAGAGACAGATTGGTTGAAACGAGAGAGAAAGTGAGACAGAGTGTCTGAAAGAGAGAGAGAGAGAGAACAAAAGATAGAAATACAGGGGAATGAGATAGAGAGAGTGTAAGTAAAGAAAGAGGGAGGGAAATAGAAAAATAGAGTGCAAAGAGAAAGGAAGAGAGAACGATGGTGAAAGAGAGGGAGAAAAAGAGGAGTACGAGAGAAACAGTAGAAAGAGAGAAAAAAGGAGATTTTTTAAAATCTAGAGAAAAGGATCTTTTTCTGAGAAAACCTACTCAGTTACAGTAATTTAAGTATTTGTTACTTTACACCACTGAATATATGAGTGCTAGATTTATTATTTTACTTTAAGCTAAAATCTGTACACATTCCCATTTCAAAACCAGTACGGTTGAGGATTTATCAATAGACTATAGGTACAGTGGTACACAGCAAGACGTAGTGTTGATTTAACTCCCACAGAGTTGATTTTATGGTGCCACTCTTCAATTCTAGAGTTCGAATAACACAATCTAAAGCGAATGCTCACACAACAAGCAGCCGGCTTATTTGACAAAAAAATAGGCATTTCAATTAGGAAGCCACTACAGCTTTACACCTGCACACGTTTGAAAATGAACCTACATGAACATCAAACTTCACAGGTGGGCGGAGTGTAGCTTTGTCTCTAAACTTGTAACACCCCAAAATCAACTCTACACTTTTTGCTGTGTATGCAAAAGTTTGGCCAGCCCTGTACATTTTGGTGATTTTTAAAAAATACATATATATATAAATCATTGGGTGCCTGGATATCAAATTTCAGTGAAATATATCACAAAGGAGACAAACGCAGACATATTTAAGAAGTGAAAAGTAGATTTGGAGCATCCTGGACATCATTCTCCAGAATCTACCAATACATGTTGAAATCAAGATTCCCAGTTCCTTCACGGGTCACACAGCATGATGGAACCACCACCAAATATTACTCTTATTCCAAAATGGGTCTTTCCCCCGTTAATCATCCATACAACATCTCCTTGTGAATAGCTGAACAATGCAAAGTGACGCAATGTAGTAGGTCTTTGGAGCTGGTCTGTGGGTTGTCCGTGCCTCTGTTCTTCCATCTCGGCAAAGTTGCAACCAACTTTATATCTCTTCTCAATTATAACTGTTTGTGTCCCATTTGATAAATATAACTGAAATTTCTTATCCTGACCACAATTTATAAAATCATGACACTTTACAGGGGTTCCCAAACCTTTGCACACCACTCTAGAAAATAGCACATGACTAAATTTTAACTTGTACCTCACTTGTAGCAGAAAGCCAGCGCACTTGAGGGAAAATAGAAGCTGATAATTACAGAGGCTGAGTGAAAGCCAGCAGCTGCGGATGTCCACACTGCTCGTGAAAATCACTGTCAGGATGGGAGACGGTTAAAGCTGTCATGGTCTGGCGGATGTACATTTAACAAGAGGAAAAGAGCAGATGCAACTGAAGCATTCCCACCTTCTCATTTTCACAATCTACAAAAGCGTGTGACAGACAATGGGTGAGAAATTGCAGGTTGTCTCTAGATTTTCACTTGCATCTCACACGTGTTCTTGCGCATGTCCTGAGAAAACGACAAACACAGGTTCATTAACAAAAGTTTAAATGATAATTTATGAATCATCTATGCAGTCTATATGCATGAGATAATATATATGGTAATATATATGCCACATATAGGCAACAGTGAGGTATACTTCTTTATATCCACATTATATATGTACATAGTAGATGTGTCTCCTATTATAGTGCAAATGTCACTTCGTACATGATGCCTAGCTCATACTCAGCAGGTAGTTGCATCACTTGGATCTTTAGAAGACCATGGGAAGAGTAAAGGGAAGTTCACTCAATGTTTTTTTACATATTTGATGATTTTGTCATGATATCTTGGAGCGTCATTTAAAAAAATACTGTCCCTCAAATTATTTCTGAGATTTAATTTGTAAAAAATGTACATATATACACTGCAAATCTATACCGAAATCTATATGTTTATATGAGTTATTTCCATGTGGGTCATTAGGCAAAATCAGCAAGCTAACATTAATATGGAAACTAAAATGTATTTGACTTTTGTAAAGTGTTAGCTATTCTGTAACCAAGCTAAATACTCATAGCAATGCACAATATTAGATAAGTAGTTAGCATTAAGCTAGCTTGATTCAAATGAGCAAAGCTATGCTAACTACTGTTACGCTGCTATGCTATTTGAGTAGTAGCATAGTGAGACATAACTAGTCATGCCCACTGCTGAATAAATGGGTGCCCTAAGCAAAAATCTACAATGGTGACTTCCAATGTCACTAAATGCTTTAAAAAAAAAAAGCCAACTTCAGGATGGAATAACTAAAAATGCTACAGTTAAGTTTTGAATTCTGTCATTCAATAATACCGACTATAATGATGTAAAAAGTTTCTGAACACCTCGTATTTATATAACTCTATAAACTGTGATCCGTGAATATAATAATAGTAATGTATTATTAACACATAATTATTTACATTCTGTTGATTATTAACATTTTTATCTTGTGAGCAAACGGATAATGGTGCCCTATGCAGACTGCGTACTCCGCGTATAGGGAGTGGTCCTACTGTAAGGAGTAGCGAACACTCAATGGACCATTATGCAAAAAACTTTACCATCTGAATAAAAACAAACAAATCCTTGATAATGCTTCAAAATTAGCATGAAACCAGCATTGATATACTCTGCTAGCACAACGTAACTCACACTTTTAAGCGTTTAAGTAGAGTTGTTGTGGTAATTTCCAGACCATTGCGATCTTGAGCTTACAATGTACAACAGTTTAAATTGGGAGCATCCTTTTTTTATGAAAGAAAAAGTGGTGAAGTAGAACAACTATCATGACTTAGTTCCAGAAAGTAACGCAACAGCTATTTTAAGAGTTTTTCCATATGAACATGCTTCCAGTTAATCTCTCAAAGTGATATTGGTGGGGAGACCAGTCGGTGACAGGGAATGAATTGCCCACTTCAGCATGACGCACGTTTGCCAGCTTGCTGGATGAAGGTTTGCGTCCCAAACGCCGTCATCCTATCATCCAGGCAGCCTGCCAGCATGGTCTCGTGCGCAACACCATCTTAAGAGATTAGGAAATGCTTCTTAACCTGCTTAACACAAACCGTCTTTTGGCAAAAACACAACATGGCTCCCTCCAGGTAGTTCTTATAGTGAAAGTTTTACTCTTGAGAAAGTCTTAAAACTGTATAAGTTTCTTGTTCAGAGAATAATCCAGTGGCTAGGCTTGCAGTTGTGGCAAAAAAAGCATTTGATTCCAGTCCAAAAAAGGATTTGACCTATATATGTTTGATGTTGATAGTTGGTGGCCCAACCTTAGTCTGACATCCCCAAGATCGGCTGTTAGCTGGTCAAGAATTGTAAACCTGTTGCAACCTCAGCTCCTTCCAACGATTTCCTATGGTTTAAGGCCTGGGGTCCATGTAGATTACTCCGGGATCTGGGTATGTTTTTCTTGAGCCAATTCTTTGTTGCTTTGACCATGTGTTCGGGTCAATAGTCGTGTTTTCATCCACTAATTTTGGAATATCACATAAAAAACCCTTAGATGGAATAGCCATACATTTTGAAAATGCTCATTAAAAAATTAAAGACTTGTTTCTTGGACTCGTTGGCTGGAATCGGGGCTTTATTCGCAAATGTTTTATGTGATATTCCAGTTTTGCCCAAAAATTTGATTCACATCTTTGGATACAAACATGGCTATGGTCATGCTGGATTACCAGTCGATAACCCTTTGGAAGAAAAACACCCCCGAAGCATATCGTTTCCACCAAGATGTTTGATGGTGAGGATTGCATTTTTGAGTTCATGGGCAGCATTCCTCAAACTCCAAACATAAGTTGGGTTGATTCCAAACAGCTTAATTTTTGGTCTCCTCTTACCACAGCAGCAATGACTTGTCTCCAATTGTTTTCTTGGTGACAATGGTCCTAGTTGCTGTGAGCTCATTTACGTGATCATCCTGTTGTAGTTCTGGGTGTGTTCCTAAACATCTTAATGATATTGATCTTGAATGTAACCTCACACTTATTTTTCTTCAGTTTGTGTCTAGCAAGCTGCTGGGATGTTCTAGAAGCCCATTTTGCCTTCGGTGGGACTATGTTCTTGCTCCTGATATGTTGGGTAGCTCTTTGGTCATGGTAGACTTTGTAATTTGATTGACACACTGATCCAAATTTTCACTCCGAAGTTTCGTGAGACAATGCATCTCGATACAAAACCATGAGCGCCAATGGGACATCACATATCTGACCGAACGAGTGGTGCCAACGAAAAAGAGTTTCGCTCTGTTATATCTGTTTTTCCCAAGGAGAACGACCAATGAAAGCTGTTTCTTTTGATGAAGTGTGTAGAATGTAAAAGAGCCACTCAATGGCACTCATCCCAAATTTTCATAGCAACTTTGTACAGCAAATAGAAAAGAAATATTGCACCACAAATTGCGAACAAAAAAAAGTACATTTAATTTATGGACCGATCATCTGAACAAACTTCCAAAATCAACAAGGGGTCAAATACTTTCAATATTGAAGCCACCCTGGAAGCTAAAGTGATTTAACAAGCGTCGAGGATTCGACATATTTTGGGAGGAGTTGTTAGGGCGTGACTTTTGAACCCCTGAGCTATCAATTATCTAACTATCCCATGTCTATATTTGTAAATAACACAAGCGGACCTGTCCAGTCCCACAAAACATACAAAGCTTTAAACATCCTTAATGTTTGTGGTGTCAAAGTTCTCCAACATTTGTCAACTTTATTTCATTTTGACAACTGTTTGTTTTTTTTCAAATGCTATTACAGATGAAAACACCCGAGTGTTAATATAGATGTGGGGCATGGTGCTCCCATTTTTGGTGTCTCCCTGACTCGATTCACTCGAACTGAATCTAAACGAATCAACCATTGAAAAGCATTATTGTATCAGAAAATGCGCTAATGATTGGAAGACACTCCCAATTCAGCCAATCAGAAGCAGAGGATGGCAGAACTTTAGCCCAAGAGAGACACAGTCAGAGACACTCTACTGAGTTAAAAGACCAAATGCTAATCAGTGTTGAAAGGAGTGACAAGAAATCGGCTTAGAAGAAGAATCGACTGAGCTAAATTACATATTTAGCTTGTTTTAAATAGAACAATGTTTTAAAAAGTTGTGCTTAATCAGGTTTCAAGATTACATAGTGTCTGATTTAGCAGGAAGAAAATAAATGTAGTTTTAAGCAACATGCTTAAGGGAAGTGAAAATAACTTAAACGTTTATAGAACTTTTAAAAGAAGTTAGAATAGCATGCTAACTGAGATGCTAACTCGCTTTTGTTGAGGTTGTAGCAATCAGCATTGGCCTCCTACAAGCTTGTTATTGTCCTCTTTACAAACATCAGCTTTAAAAAAATAACTCCAAACAGTTTAGCTAGAAAATCTCTGCCATTTGGGTTTGCTTAAGAGTTAGCCAGGCACAACATCCCACACAGCAGGACATTAGCATGTGCTTCAAACACTGACTAGCAGAGATGCTAACAAGCTAACTTGGTTATAGCAATGTAAATTGGCTTCCTACAAGCTTTTTATTGTGCTCTTTACAAACATCAGCTTAAAAAATATAACAGTTTAACCAGAAAATCTCTACCATTTGGGTTTGCTTAAGAGTTAGCCAGAGCACAGCAGGACATTAGCATGTGCTCCACTGACTAGCAGAGAAGCTTCATCCAGCTGCAATTACTTCCTGGCTTATTCCACTAGCTCATCCTTTTTCTTGCCCTCTATGTGATGGTGACAGATGGGTTAGGGACATCCGGCGAGGGTCAGGACTTAGGGAAGAGGCTAATCTAAAACAAAAACAGCAGTTGGCAGGTAGTGTTCCCCTCAGCCGAGCGATTAGAAGATTTGAGAATGGCCGAGAGCACCTGGAGAGGATTACGGACGAGGAGGCACACAGACACACATGGACAAACTGCTGGGCTCTAGGCCACTGCTTTGTGGGCACTTTTTAGGATTAGCAGGGCCTTCCCATAACACACCTGCACATTACAGAGGGATTGCCGGGTGAACATTCAGTTACATAAAGACTTACATACAGGAAGAAGACATGACATAAGTGGACTAAGCGTGTATTATCCTACTATGCAAGTTTAAAAATGAGGTAACCGAGACAGTTACTGTGTAATGCGTTTGTTATGTGTGTGTCTTACACAGTAGTAAGACACAATAATTAGAGTCTGAATCATGTGATGGAAAGAAAAACAAACACATTTCAGATCTTTGGGGATTAGTGGTGAATCATAAAATGAATTTTCACGCTCTGAAATAATTTCACTGAAGATAAGCATCAATTTAAAGCACAAACGTCAATACATGTGCATATAAATGTAAAGTAATTCCTCTATTAATGTAGTGGTATTATACATTTAAGGTTTATGCTAAGCAGTGAGCGCTGTAAAACAATTTCAGAATCAACATTTTCTATGAGATTCTAAATTATCAAAACACTCATACAAATGTGGGCCAGTGAATGAAAACTACAAACTAAAAAAAAGTGATTTTGCAAACAAAAATCTGCGATGGACTGACGACCTGTCACATACAAAATAAAAGACTCAACCTCAGGTGAGTCTAAAGATTCTTTCAAGACGTATCCAGCAGACAGGTGACTATAAAAAGGGCTTTACTTAAAGAAAATTCCTTCCCATTTCCTGCTGTCAGCAATGGCTCCCCATGGAAGAAAAATGCCACGAAATCTGAGAAAGGAAATAATTTCTTTAAACAAAAAAGCTGAAGGCTACAAGATGATCAGCAAAGTTTTAAATATCAGTCAAAATACTGCAGCAATAGTTCTTCAAAAATTTTACAAAATTGGAAACATGGGGGCGGCAGAGTCATTAAGTGGGGCAGCAGAATGCTGCTGGTCTCATCAAAGGTATCACGAACTTAAAAAATACGAAAATGATCCAAAACACGCATCTAAAGCTACTGTTGTATTTCTGAAGAACAGGGTGAAGGTGATTCAAAGGGTATGTTCCATTAAGTTATCCCAAACTAATGGCCATCAATTTCACATGCGGGTTGAAATCCAGTTATTAGCTGAAACAGAAACAGCTTTGTAGGAGGGTCAACATCAGGCGAGGGGAAGTGTTTTCAATTAGCACAAAGATATGATGAGGATGTGTTGAGATGCAGTGGTCAACCAAAGAAACTTTTGCAGCAGTTGTAATATACATCAGGATGATTACCCTTTCAAATCGAAAGATGTCTAGAAGATAAATCAGCTCAGAATAGGCAGGAAAGATGTGGGCTCCAGGATCAGGCTCAAACATGCTCAAAAACATAAGGTGCATGAAAATGGCAGCAGGAGCTCTAGACTGTCAAATTTTGAAAAATCGACAGTTGCAGGAGCAGATGGCAGGGAAATAGTACAAAAATGGCACCAGTTAAGCATGGTGGTGGTTCCTTGAATGTTTGGGGCAGCCGTTCTGCAAATGGATTCAAGTAGGTGTATGATTGGCATGTTGACAATGACACCAAACATACAGCCAAAGTGTTTAAGAACTATCTTCAGTGTAAAGAAGAACAAGAAGTACAGGAAGTGATGGAATGACCTCCACAGAGATCTGAAGAGGTACAACCAATCCCAGACGTGTTCCTTCAAAAACTGTGTGCAAGTGCAGCTAGAAGTCATATATTAATTTTAGTGCAGTCAACCGATAAAAATAACCTTTTTGTATATGTAAATGTAAACTTCAGACAATGCAACTATTTAAATTCAAAATCTGATTGTTTACTGAAATTTTAAGTACACACAGATTTTCTGTGTAAACAACATACCTACAATAAATCATCAATGTCCTCCAAATGAGGTGTTGCCCTGAAAGTCATGTTTACTATAGTTTCAAAAAAACTAATAGTATAAACAAAAAAGGAAACATAAAAGACCCTCGTAGGGGAAAACCTGAATAACAAAAGACTTCTCCAAAGGAGGAGGAATACACTAAACTAAATTCACGAATGACCCGATCAATGTTCACAAACTCACTACAGTCACACGAAGGGCTTGTGTCGCGGGGAAACAGAATGAGCGTACATGTGACAGAACTCCGATCACATGACTCCTTGGAAGTAAATACAAGGGAAAACTATGAAATGGGCGAAAAGGCACAAACTAAAGGCATGAATATAACAGACTGTGATCTTATCAATACGTCTTTGCACATGATACGCTGAAAAACGTAAAGTGAATAATTTGTTTCAAATTGCAGAACGCGCTCATTTCGACAGCACTCATTTAATTTGAATTAAAAGTGTCTCCTTAAACGTTAAATGTCATTTTGAGAATTGTACAGTCCTGAAACCTCATGATAATTTTGATAAAAAGCCAACATCCGAGTTGCAATCTACGGTGCTTTTCTCAACACGAATGGCTCAGAACAGAGGGCTAACGTGACCTACTGTAACTTTCAGGCTGAAGTGAAACTCTGTCACTCAGCCAATCCAATCAGGCCAGATGGAGTACTGAGGCCTGGAGGACAATGAGTTTCTCCGTCACATATTCAGGATGAATCGACAAACAACAGCGATCCATTCAGACCCAAGAAACCAGAGCGGCTCTCTTGAAGGCAGATTAGCCGTGCAGCCGGCTCCACCTGCCAGCAGGCATCAAGGCAATAGGCTGAAAGCCCTGCTTAAGGAAAAGCCACTGGGATTGAGATGTGAAGATGTGGAGTCTGGATGACTGGTGGGCACATGACTGGACAGGCACATGGACGCTGTCGTAGAGGAGATAAACAGGGGCTGGAGGCTTGCGTAGCACTATAACGTGATGTGGCTTCACATCGAAAACCAGGATTGTCAGGTTTAGGGTCCATTTTGTCATAAATTTAGTACATATAGTGCACCGGCCACTTTATTAGGTACACCTGTCCAACTGCTCGTAAACTCAAATTTCGAATCAGCCAATCACGTGGCAGCAACTCAATGTATTCAGGCATGTAGAAGATCTGGACTTTAAACATAATGTGGTTGGTTTGAGTATATTGCTAATCAACTCAGGTCAAAGGAGAATAACCAAACTGGTTCCGGGCGGAAAGAAGAGGTGAACGCACAAAACGTGGACACCACACAGTGTGCCACTCCTGTTAGCTAACTGGAAACTGAGGCAACTATTCTCATCAAGAGAAGACTATTTCTTGGCCCACTTTGGGTCCATTGGTACCATTTTACTAACATGTCACCACCACAGTATTGTTGCTGACCATGTCCATCCCTTTACTACCAGTGTACCCAGCTTCTGATGGTTTCTCGAACATGACGATGAGTTAACTGTACTCATATAACCTCCGAAGTCTCCAGATCTCAATCCAGTAGAGCACTTTTGGGATGTGGCTGTGCACTCCACAAATCTGCCGCAACTGCGTGATGCTATCATTCCAGGTCTGAAGGCAAACAGCGAGTCCAACCCGGTACTAGCAAGATGGTGCTACGATGAAAGTAGTTTATTTTCCCCACAGGAAGTACTTTCCCTCTTTTCGTTATATGACATGAAGTAAATAGACTCTTTGTCAAGGTCAGATTTCTCAAACAGCTTGCGGGACCAGGCAGGACGGATATTCAAGCTTTCCAGTGACCCCTGGCAGCACCTCTTTCCAGTAAAACCATGAGGAAAGTGGGACGTTCCACACAATTCTTATCTGAAGAACAGCTTGTTCCCATTTTTCTTCCTGCTGCGGAATGGACAGAAGTAAGCAAAAAAACTGAAATCTTAGAAAACCGGAAACCCATGAGACAGGAAAGGCTCTATTCTAGTCGCCGTGAAATGTTGCAATAACAAACGGAACCCGGTAGGTGACACAGGATCCATATCTGACCGAGTCGTATCAGCGTTGTTTTAGTCTGCTTCTACTAAGCAAGGATTCATGTGGTTTAATGTCAATTTAATTCTTAACTATTCCATTCACAACCGGCTCCAGTGTAGAGCCCAACCACAGTTCACTGGTAAACCTTCTCACATCCTGTTTAGTTCCTTCCGAAGATTGGGTCTGGAATCTGTAGTTTTCCATTTTCATTTTTGAAGTGAATAAAGGTTGCTAGATGACGACAGCCGGTTTGCATAAAAAACACATTAAATATGGTTTTTAAATACACTTTTCATGTCATAATTTAACAAACACACGTAGCCTAACAGTGTCAAATTTGTAGTCAAATAAAAACACATAAAATAATCATAATAAAAACTAGACCTGCGCAAACTTTTATGTTCAATTGTAAAAGCGCTGTTTAAAAGCTATTGTTACAATGAGTTACACAAACCAAACGCCATTTCTCAATTATGTTCCTAAGCTGAGATAGACCTAGGCCAAACTGGTTGCTAAGGTAAAAAGTCAGGTTACCATGGAGAGGTCAGTGACATAAAATGATGTTGCTTTTGTCATTATATTATTTAAACCAACACACATGGCTCAATGGTTTACCAAAGCTGAGATTTTGGTTGCTAGGGTAAACAGTTACGTTGCTAAGGAGCTGTCAGTGATGTCATAAAAATTCAAGGTCATTAATGGTAAATATTTAACCCCTTCTAGAGCCTGGGGTATTGTAATACTTTTGCACTGTGTTTTATATGTTCTTGCACAAACCTGACATCGGCAACAAACCAACAACAGAAACTTCCCAACTGAAAGTTTACTTTAGTTTAAGTTAATTTTTTTTATTCCCCCCACTTCACCATCAATGAAAGTCTGAAGTCTCTTGGGGTAGTTGTCGATGAGGTTCTTTATCTTCTGTTTTGGTAGATTAGGAAAAAAAAGTCACTAGATTTAAAAAAAGAAATTGTTGCTAGGGGTCACTGTACACATGACCATAGCTGCCGTACTTTGGGATCTTTCCCACGCAAATGACATTGTCACACAAGTAAACGACCCCCGAAGACAAAATAGTTTATAAAAGACAATTAAAAACACGAAACCTGAAAGCAACAAACTCTCAGACATATAAACAACTCGTCAAGTTTAGCTTTGATTTGATTAATTGAAGCTTTAGAAACTAACAGATCTCCAGGTCCTTTGAACTTGACATCTCTGTTTTAGAAACACAACTGGTTCTTTGTGTTCTTCGATGAAAGAAAACTAAAACACTCTCCGGGTCAAAGGATTTGCTACAGGCCGTGCAATTGTGTGACTTCAGAAGGTGTTAAGATAAGAGAAAGCGGAGGTCTGTTGAGCAGGAAAGGATTGTTTTGAGGTCCCGGGGACTTAAATCTGGGTGGGGGTGATTACCTCTTCACACCTTTTAAATACTTCTCTGAAAAGATTGTGTGTTAACAAAAGTGATTGTTTTTCCTTCATCGCCGTGGCCTCATTTCCATTGCAAATTCTGGGACCAACAACCATTCGTAAATGCCAATGAAATTCCATCAGACGCGACTGGTGAGAACCCTAAATGTGACACAGCTGGATAACCGTTGTACTTTTTTGGTCTGTTTGGATCTCCATGTTGATGTAAGAAGAAAGGTTTCCATTTGAGGTTGGAACAATTTGATGTACAAGCCAAAAATAAAGCAAACTCAAAGCCACCTGGATTTGAAAAACACCTCACTCAATAAACCAGGTGTAAAGACACCTTAAAACAGATGTGAGTGTGAATGAGTTTAAAGGTCACTGTGCAGGCTCTAGATCTTGAGATATGTGCAAGAAGGATTTACGACAAGATTCAAATGAGATATTTCCACTAGTCCCTGCAGATCAAATGCATTTTTGTGCTAGGATTTGATTTACCAAGAATCTTTTAAGTGTTCTCGTTTTGCCAGGGACTGGAAATGTTCTAGGGAGTGAAATTTAAGGAGAGACATCCTTCCAGTTAAACCGCGTAAAGTATTTGGACAGATTTTTGGAAAACGTGCAGCTCCATATCACTTTTTTTTAAATGATGCTCAAATCTATGGACTAGCTTTAACAAGGTGATCAAGCAGGTCCACTTCTAACTGGTCTGTAAACAATGGCTCTCCCTCAATGGACATATAGCAGTGGTCATTGTTCTTGGCACACCTAAGGATGCTTTTACTTGTTTAGTTTGATTAAATTCGAACTAGAGTTCACTTTCCTTTTTAGTTTGGTTCTTTTTAACCAAACTAAAAATTGAACTTAGACCTGCTCCAGGAGGTGGTTTTGGCACGAATCCAAACTAACTCATAGTGGCAAAAACATATGGCAGCTTGTGAGTAGCATAAAATACAATGATAAGGCCGGGGGATATGATTTAAAAAAAATCGATTTCTGATTTAGAATTTTTTTCTGATTTGCGATTCAAATTCCGACGATTCTACTGTTATAACACGCAAAACAGATTGTACAACATTTCAACATGAATCACGGACCATCACCGACAGCTCAACATAGCAAAGACTCAACTGATGGCAGTCCTACTTCCTCTCCAGATGCCTCCGTTCAGGAAATGAACAGCGTGGTGGTGGTCCCATCTCAGAGCGGCAAAAAATATCTCACCAGAACCTTCACCTCCACAGTTCCTGGCCGGTGAGATTCTCTTGCAGTCCCAATCCGGAAAGCTGAGTCTCTCACAAGCATTAAAAATCAACTAAAGACTCTACCTTAAGCACTTAAAAAAAAACTGAATTTTTCCTCTATTAGCTCAATCATATGTGCATGTCTTTGATTAATTCGACCTTGTAACAAACTGCTTATTTTAACTCCCGAACTGTAAGTCGCATTGGATTAAAGCTTCTGCTAAATACATAAACGTAAAGATAACAAAAAAAACTGTTAAAAGCACATTGTGACTTTGATAATGCTTTATTTGTTTGTGTACTATAATATATGGCAAATGCGAGGGGTGGAAGGAGAGCTGTGTGCAGTCTACGGAAATAGGGGGCAGCGTTTTCATATTATGTTAAAGATAAAAACAATTTTCATTCAAGCACATCGATGTACACCACAGAGACGAGCTAATCGATAAAATCGATTTATCACCCAGCCTTAGTAAAAAATGTCAAAGGGTCAAAATCATGTAGTAAAGTCTGTCAGTTTGAGTGCGTTTATGTTCTCCGTTGTTTGCTAACGTGTGCGTGTTCCTTCTAACCAATTGAAAAGCAGTCAAAGAAACACTGCATGAGTGGCCAGTATGATGGGAATGGCGACTAAAGGAGATTCGCACAAAATTTCGGGGTGCTCTTCAAATGGGTCGAGGAAATATTGATGCAATGACGCTCCTATACCTGAAGATGGCGGTACAACAGATTGACGGCACACCACATGCTGGAAACAGGAAATAAGAAACCGATGACAGTTCAAAGAACACGAGCAACTGTTGGTGGCTGATCACTGGGAGCTGTGTGTTATTTCTTTCCTGTACGAAGTCTATGAAATAAGCGAAACCGAGCGTCTCGTTGACATCCTCAAAAGAGCCAGATTTCGTTGGCACCACACGTTTGAGCTCCTGCTGGTGCCCATAGTTATCGAACGAGACGCACACAAAACTTCGGACTGAAAATTTGGATTGGTGTGATAGAGGACCTACACCCTGTCAATAATCAACGTAGACTGTGAGAAAGCAAATTGGTGTATTGTAGCAAAAAGCAATACATTGTCTTTGAAGATTACTTTTTACATAAATAAAAGCTAATTGTGAAAAGAATGCATTCATTTGAACAATCTCGGGCTTTGGGTGGGTTGAACTTTGTGGCCTGATTACTGCTCTAGCTTAGAGAGAAACATCTTAAGGCCATATCCACACAAAGTTTTTTGGAAAAGATAAAAAGCCCCTTTAATCAATGCATTTACAAGCACACATTGCAGGAGGAAATGTCCTCTTTAACGAGGGTCCCCCCACCCCCAACATAGAATCTTCCACTTCAGATGTTCTACCCACAACAGCTGCATCTACATCTTTAAACCTTCCGCAGCATCTAAACATGCAGAAAGGGAAAACCTCTCGCTAGACGTTCCCCAAAATAAAATATGGTGCAGGTGGGACACACCCATACCTCTTTTCCAATTGTATCTGTAGAAATCAGAAGGATGTTTTCTTAACATGTTCTCATTCAGGGATAACCGGGAAAAGGACACGGCATACCCTTATGAGGTAGAAAGAACTTTACCAAAATCTGCTCTCTAAAACAATAATAAAAAAATAATAACAATATACCTGCAAGCAGTGAAATGGTGCAAAGCATCCATAAGAAAATCAGAAACACTTTTTCTAGGAAAACTGAAATAAATCTGCTTAAAATCAAATGGAATGAGCGGTGACTCACACCAAGTTTGGGGCCAATGTGGCAAAAGGTTGCAGAGATACAAATGGTATGATGCCCTCGAAATTGTCATGGCTCTTGTCGAAAACCGTAACTCCAATCAACACAATACAAATAACTTTTAGCCAGCAAGGTTAACGATGTTTCGATTCGATTGGAATCGGACAAACTGTCTGTGAGGAGGTCGAATAAGTAGGTTTTTGATTCAAAATGGCAGATTTTAATTGCTATTCATATTCCTGGCTTGACCCAAGGAAAAAGCAAGATAGGATTTATGACAATACGCTTAATCTAGCAATTTTATTTGCATTTATTTTATTTCTTATTAGCATTTTTCTATCTTTTGACCAAAAGGTGGCACTGGCTTACAATTTGTTGAGTGAGGGGTAAAGTGCCAAACATGCGTACCAACCTATAGAATTTTACACAAAGCATTCTTGAAATACAGCATTTTTTGTCAAATTAATTTTGCTGAGACCAATTTTATGATTAATGGCTTAGGAGATATAATCTGAAATGCCAATATTTATATTTTATACAGCTTTCCTGTGGCTCAGTTGGTAGAGCATTCAAATCCCAGGGAAAGCAAGAACTGACAGAAAAAATATGTTCATTCAAATGTAAGTCGCTTTGGATAAAAGCGTCTGCCAAATGCATAAATGTAAATGGATATGTATATCTCCAGACCACTAGGGGGCACAAAGCTGAAGCACTGCACGCTGCCTCGGTTCATAGTTTTTACAAAATATACCAAATTTGGTGTAAATAGGCTAAAGCGTGGCAGAGTTATTGCCTCGCAACCATTTTGTTGAGTTTCGCATAACAATCAGTCAATCAATTTTTTAAAAAAGGGTTTGACCAATCAAAATTCGGCAACTAACTTTTAGTCAGTACGGTTATTAGATGACCAGGTTCGAATTTCATGTAAATTTGAGAACCGCCTACGAGGAGTTTGCAAAAGTAGGTTTTTGGTAAGATTCAAAATGGCGGATACATTTTCAAAGCGCAAAATGACGTCATGTGATCAGATAAAAATAATAGGCCGAAAACCAACAACAACGATAAGTGCTTTCACAGCGAAATTGAATGCAGCCATTTGATAAACACAGGCATATGCTTGAGCTGCCAAGCGTACTGAAGTCTTTTCCACGCGCACACACGCTTCTATTGTTCCTCATTCATGAGTTGTTGCTCAAATCCTTTTGGAGTTCCCCGCTGCAGGGTTGTGGTGTGCACAGAGAGGTCACATGCACACCTGCTGTCTGTGTGCAGCACAGGAAGTGGTTAGGGAGTAACAAACAAGGCACATAAAGCAGCGTTTTGTTATGGGACATACCATTAGAGATAGTACTTTGAAGCCAAATTGTAAATATTCGTTTGTATGGTCAGTCTTTAAACAAATCTATGATGATATCTGATAAAAAAAGAAACGTAAAATGGTAGTGCAATGTAAAAGAACCATTTTTGATGTCAGCGCAAAATAAAAAAAGCGGTGTCAAAAATCATGTGAAACTTTTTTTATTGACTATAAAAAATGTATTTACTTAAAATAAAGATAAACTACTGTAGCCCTACTGTTTACTTTAAACAACTTCTCTCACTTACCCTCACCCCATGATGACATGAAAGGGTGGAATATACAAAGCACCACAATGAATCAGGACACCCCTACATCAGCCAAATGGTTCGGAAAAATCATTCAAACTTCAATGTGACAATTTACACGAGTAGGTTGCGTAACAATAATGTTATTATGCTTTGAATGGCTCAACTGGTAAAACCAGAGCTTGTTTGTGATTTAAATGGCTTTTATTTATTTATAGATGGACGTGGGACACAATTTGATGGCGCTGGTGCCCAACTTACCACTTAATTTTAAGGGTAGCTCTGGAGAATCCCTCTGATTTAAAGAAGCCCTACCTCAGCATTGTACACGGTTACACCAGAACATAGTGTAGGATCTGGAGTGGTATGTTGTGGTACTGAACCCCTCTGAGGAAAACTCAGAAAAATGTGCTGCTTTACCAACCGAGAAGATAAAGAACCTCATCAACAACTACCTCAAGAGACTTCAGGCTGCCATTGATGAAATACAAAATATTAAGAGCTGTATACTTTTGCTCAAGGGCATTTGGAAAGTTTCTGATATTATGGTTTGACAATAAAAATTTGTGTTATTAATATTTTTGGAAAAATAGCAAGGAATCAGAAAATTTGCCCCGGTGTGTAAACGTAGGAGCACAACTTGTTTTCTTTTGTTTAAAGATCTAAATGGATAATTTCACTGCTGTTTCATACCGGGTCTTTGAGAAGAGTTTGTTGATGGTAGGATGAGGTACAGAAAGCCAGGCTTTTCGATCAAGTGGCTCCACACATCCGTTTGACCTCCACCCAGAGGAACCACCACAAGACTGAGGCTTTTCTAGAGACTGTAAACAAGGCTGAAAGAATCTCCGAGGACACCTACACATGCATGCCAAATCCATTCATGCTGCCGGGAAACAATCACACCAGGAACGCAAACTTTAACTCATTCATAATGGACTGTATTTACATAACATGTGATGCAGTCGACACAAATGCAATTAGAGACAGTAAAATATGGAAATTGTACCCCTGTGCTAAGAAAACATGACGTGGATGTTGCCTTTGTTGCAGATGTCCTCTTACCGTTACTTTTGTGTTTGGGTCAGACAACTCTATGATCAATGAAAGGAGGACACGCCTTTCCTGTTTTGTCTTTTTATGCAATGTCCTAAACTGGAACTAAAACAAGAACATGAGGTGCTTGTTGTATCCCCATGTGATCAGCTACCATTGGATAAGCACAAGTAGGGTTTCCTCACACCTCTGCCTCCTCTTCGGATTGCCCTTCTTGTTGTGCCTGTTGTAAATGCAGGACCTGGTTGTCCAGGAAGGTTCTCAGTTTGTCTTCAGTCAGTGTGAGACGCTCCTCAAGGACGGCAACAGTCTGAGAAATGACATGTGAAATTTGTAAGGCTCATCCACGTCGGGCCATGTTCTCTCTGTGTACATTTTCAGCATTTTAGAAGTGGTTTAAATCAAACTGAAAATGTGCGAAAACCCTCCCTGACAATAGATGGCGCTAAATAAAAAAGCAGGTACACTAGGTGGAGTTCCTGAATGTGTTATACAGACTAAGAAAGTTTTATGATTCAAAAACCACTTGGAAGATAATAAAATCAAGTTTATTGATTAATTTATTATATTAATTAATAACCCATTCTAGACGACTCTGGATGCAAGGATCCATTTATAAAGCTTGTAAATTCCTGGTTGTGATGTAACTTTCTTTTTGTGTTGTAACTTCTCATAAATTAACCAGACAATAGATTTTACAATATTTTTCCATTACAGGCAGTAGCTAATAATCTGCGTCATCAACGATTATTGACGCCGGCAGTCATTAATGACAAATTTCGTAATTGGGTAATCAACAGCTTGCTTCATCCTGGGTTTGATCGGTTCCTACGACCAACTTTAAATGAAACAGCAATGACAAAAACGAAAAAAAAAAAAAAATGGTGGTGGGAAATTTGTTCATATCTACGTTGGGGTGAGAATGTTAACACCTGAAGCAAAGGCTGCACTAAAACCAGATAGGAATTTAACATAATATTCATTCCAGGCCCCAATTTCTAAGGACCAATGGGCATCAAGAGAAGCTTTTGTGCGAGCCTCTGTGCAGACCTCATAATTTACCTTAGGGACGACCATCATAGACTTCTTCATTTGATTCTACTACAGAGTGGAAAAATCTGTATTGTGGCCATAACGACCTGCCTAGAAAAGTAATGTCGATCTGATTTGCTCAGTTCGCCTAGACTATTTCAATAACTAATTCTGCTTTTTAATGAATTGTTTTATAATGCCATGGGTTGACTTAGGTTCTAAAAGAAGTCTAAGAGATACTTTTCTATGATTGGAAAGAAAAGGATTACGATCAACGGTTGAGTTGATTGGCAAGAACGTGTTACAGTATGCAACAGAAATTTGTTTTACAACTACCCGCAAAGTATATATATACCCAGTCCATGACTGATATATTATGTAGGTTATGGCCTCGGATTAATCAGTGTCCGTTCAGAGCGATGGCTCTAAGCGAGATACAGAAATGGTGTCTTTTCCACGAGTACAACACAGTGGAAAAGCTGATTAAACCATTCGGAACTAAACTGTACCGTGTCGTGCTGTGGAAAAGCACCACAAGAGAAGACACCCAAAGTCTACACAAAGGTGAAATGTGGCGAGTAGAGCTAAGCCAAACCAAGAAGAGCCATGCCGTTTCTAAAATCCATTGGAAAAACGGCCTGAGATGACCTAGAAGCAGCTCACCTGAGTTAGGATGTCCAGCTGCTGCACAATGTTCTCCAGTGTGCTTGCAAGGCTCGACGGTATACCAGACCCCTCTGCCGAGGATGCCGTTCTTCCACCAGCAAACCTTTCCCCATGGTCTTCTTCTTCTTTGCATCGTAAACGAGATCGAGCTGGACCTGAGTCGCTGATCATTTGCTGATCTCTGTTGTTAGCCGCACCATCATGGTGTTTTGTGTCCTAAAGAAATCAAAATGAAAATTCTTTTGGTATTTAAGACTAAAGTTGGAACTAATTATTTTGATGATAGGATGGCAACAGTAATTCAATGAAAAATAACAAATAAAGATCTTCACAAAGCTCAAACACAACAAATGGATAACCAATGAGCTGCAACAAGCTGTTAAACCTTTCAGTTGTCCAGCAAGCTCCACTGGTTTATCATTCAATAAAAAGGTTCACGCAGCACCGAGTAAAAACATTCATCCATCAGGTTGAGGTGTACTAAGGTCAATGCATGCTGAGTCTGGTTTTTCAAAAAAGACAAAAAAGTAATTTTTTGAACTTCAAAGAGTTGGAAAAAATTAAAGCTATTAATTTGTGGAGACCATCATTTTCTGTTGATTAGGTTGTGTTTTGTTTGAAATGATTACACATTTAAAAATATTTTTAAAGGAATGATGAATTTGAATACTTCAGCGTTGTAGGGGTGTCCCAATTCATAAGGGTATATTTTCAGTCTTTCTTTAGGCCCTTAGTTTTAAGGCCTAGGGCGTAGGTGTAGGTGTAGGCAGTGATATGCAATCAGGAGAGGCAGACATGACCTTCACTGCACGTTATTTGGGGTATGTGCAGAAGACGAAAATTATAGGTGTCCAGCGGTTCAGAACTGGCAGGAACCAGTGGCACCCACGTGGAGAAGTCTGACCAAAGGCGGGTGCAGAAAAATGGAAGCTGGTGCTCTGAGTCAATATTTGAATACAGTTTGTTCATCAAAGGGCCGAAGAGTGGTACAATAAGGAGTGTCTGCAGGCAACAGTTAAGCACGGCGGAGGTTGCTAGATGGTTTGGGGATGCATTACTGCAAATGGAGTTGGGGGATTTGTTCAGGGTCAATGCCGAGAAATACAGACAGATCCATATCCATCATTGAATAGCATCAGAGAGGTGTATGATTTAATCTGCAGCAGGATAATGACCCCAAACACATAGTAATTAAGAACTATCTACAGAAGTGATGCATAGGGCCCGATCATCGAGTGTGTCTGGATATTCTCCAAGGATTGGAATAACCTCTCAGCGGAGTTCTTAAAAAAAAAAATTCTGCAAGTGAATCAGAAGAATTGCTGCTGTTTTGAAGTCAAAGGGGGGTCTCATCAAATATTAGTTTGTATATTAGATGTATAAGAGATATGACACATAATTCGCAAGGTAATTAAAACGTGAGCAAATGTGCGATCATCTTTTCATTTCATTTTACAGACCCCAAATCAGTGTCATCTAGTGGTGAAAAGAAGGGGAACCCTTGGAAGTACAAGACTTGTAATATGGCTTGTGTTTTTTAAAGTTCTGCAACAAAAGTTCTTAACCAAAAAATTTCTGCAAGAATTGCTTCTATTTTGAAGTCAAAGGGTGGCCACATCAAACATTAGTTTGATTTAGATGTTTATTTTATTCATTCACAGAATTTTGATAATTTATGAAACAGAAAAAGGAAAATATGAACGTTTTTTTTAAAGGCTCTCAGCCTAAGAAGGGTCTCTTGACTGAGTGGTTGAGTTACTGTATGTGGTTGACCGAATTCTACAGGATTTCTGAGAGACAAGTGTTCAACAGTCTAGCTGAATACAAAGCCTTTGTGGTTCCAAAATCCTGGATGGAAAAGAAAGCCACGCTGTTTACTCAACACCACTGTGACAATGAGCACTTTTAAAGTTCAACAAAGCTTTCTTCAAATGCGTGTGATTTACACAATAAATGACGTCGGACAGTTTAGCTTGAGGCTTTACAGTGTAAACAAAACGCATGCTGCAATGTTGTTCCATGAACATCCGAACAGTTTTCTTGTCACATGCCTTTTGGTCTCTACTTTAAAATGTACTAAAATTAATTTGAAAACTGGTATTTATTTTCAAATGTTTTAGTGAATTAATAAAAAAGTGTGGGGGAGGAGCTGGAACCGGGCGGTCCATTTGTGCGTTCATTTACTTGTAATGTAATGTAACACTTTTAAATAAACAGTAAAACACAGTCTGGCTATTTTTAACAAGGGTCTGCTGTATGTAATTTTTTTTTTTACAATAAATTATCATTCATTCATTTAAAAAGAAAACACGTGCATAATTATGTGACTTATCAAATATACAAGAATAAAGAGTAATTCTAAGTCCCAGCACGTCTGTTTTGAAATAAGTAGAAATGACGCAACCCAGAATTACAATCAATTTAATTTGTATTTCAAGTATAGTGTGTAGGTTTCACAAAGGTTTTAAACTAACTTTATAAGAGTCATGTTACATAATTTGCAAGGTATTTAAAATTAAAATGTAAGAAAATGTTCCATCTAGTGCAGAAAAGAAGGGAAACCCTAGGAAGTACAAAACCTGTGATATGGCTTGTGTTTCTCAAAGTTCTGCAACAAAACAAAGCACATAGGAAGAAAAAGTGTTTTTGAGGGGATTTAAAGGTTTTTATTTTGTCTAAACTTTGTTACAAACCATAAAAACAGTTGTCTCTCAATGTTTGCAGTAAAAAAACTACTACAATTTAATACTTAACATACAATATAATTTAATGTTATATTTTGTGTACAATTTCAGGTTTGTTGTTGAATTATTGTGTAATGTGATGAAAAAATATTTATAAAAAAGAAACTGGGGTTGTATTTAAAATTATACGGTCCCAGATGCAGTACAACTACCTTGTGTCTGGTTGCTGTGCTTAATTGTCTTTCTACAGTTTGGCTGTTCCTCACTCGGGGAAGTTTCTGTTTCAGTTCATGACTGGGTTTCAACTTACATGCAAAAATGATGATTATTAGCACCCATTTGGTATAGTTGGTGGATTACAGCTGCCTATTGATTTGATTGGTTTTGATTCAGGATTCCACAAAAGGGGACACTGGTAAAACTTTACCAGTGAATACCGTAACAGCCTTTGCAATCATTTAGTCTCTGAACTTTAAACTGCTGCATCTTTAGTATGTTTTATGAAAAGACAGCATGGGATTATATTTAAGGTACCATGTAAGAAACATGACATACCACTCTGATACGTACATGGATTCTGCACATTGGCTCAAACTAAAATCCAGACAAGCACCAGAAAAGACAAATTGAGAAGGAGGAGGAGGAGGAGGAGGGTCATACATTCCTGCCCTAATGCAGGAAGAAAATCAATTGCAGCCCCTTACTTCCTCTGCAGCATCCTGACTTCAAAGACCAGGCCTGAGAGAGAAAGAGAGCATCACTGACTCGGAAAGGAGGGGTGGAGGTGAACAAAGCTGTCACTGTGTGGAAGAGTCTGTTCTAGAGTGCTCCAGTCACATCTGGGTAACATCTGGGAACATCATTTACATGCTTCATGCTGAAATCCTACACATTATACACCAAATCCTTGTAAGGTATTCCTGTGGGTTTAATTCATCTAAACAAGGGGGGGCATGTAAGGGAGAGGGTGCAAGGACAAAAAGTATTGTGCTGTTTTGAACGGTAGTGCTCAAAGTTGCCAGTTGTTGGCTCCGTCTGTATGTTGTACATATTAAATCATCGTTATAAGCCACTACAAGGTCTCTTACGGTATGTAAAAAAAAACAAAAATATCCGACGTGATCAAAAGTAGGCACTGGAATGATCACACACTGAGTAAAACCCAACAAACCCATCAGGTGATTAGTAAATATAACATAAAACATGGGATTTTTTTAACCACAAATGAGTGAATGTAAACAAACTTAAGCGGAGTTCCATTCCCACCCCTTGGCCCTTACCGGTGCACGGTCATTAGGGGAGGGTACGATTTTGGTGGAAGGCGAAGGGCAAAAATGGATGGGTATATGATCCTTGTTTTGGAAAGAGGTCTGGAGGGCTGTGTAAACGATGAAATGATGCAAACGGATAACCATCTGAACATGCGAAAGACGGCAGTCACCGGTGTCAGGCTAATGAAATCAATCTGAACAAGGCAGTAATTTCTTGAGGAGACATAGATATGGATTATGTTGGTGACAATCGGATATCCGGCTGAATATGTGAAAGATACAGCTTCAACTGGTTTTGGCCATTCATTTCTATATTTCTATATAGCTGGTTATGGAGTTATTGATCGGGTAGTGGGAGACTTGGATTCGGTTGGTGGCAACTGGATAAGTGGCTGAAAATGCGAGAGAACGGTGTCGGCTAAATTTGTAGACGAGCTGGTATTGGGCCAATTCCCACAAAATCCTGTTTATGTTCCCAAGTGTTTAATGTGTGGGTCAAAAGGTTGTCCCATATCAATTTCAGTAAAAGGCAAAATGTTTTGGTTGGTGGTATTACAACCCATGGGGTATTGTTATTGTCTGCACGGCAAGCGAGTAAATATTTACCATTGACTTATAATGGCTTTTAAAAAGAAATGGGAAAAGGCAATGAAAATATCTTGAGACATCACTGACAGCTCCCTAGCAACCAAACTGTTACCCTAGCAACCACATTTTCAGAACTCTACTTTGGTTTTGGAAAATGATAGAAACATCACAGGGTTGGCTTATATAAATTATAGTAAAGCAATAAGGGAACATTATATTATGTCACTGACCCCTCCATAGCAACCAGGTTATGTACCTTAGCAACCAATTTGGCATATCTCTATCTCAGCTAAGGAAAATCATAAAGACATGGGGGTTTGTTTATTTTACTGATTGATATTGGCTTTTAACAAACCACCAAAGTTAGAGTGCAACCTTTAGTGATCTAGTTTTAAGAATAAAAAGTTCCATAGACCCTGTCATGGAATGGCATAACTTTATAAAATATGAGATAAATATACAATGAATTTAATTAGATTTTATTTTAATTTTATCCGTCTATAATAAAAAACATATTTTTGGATCAAATTGTAACCCGTGTATCTAGACACAAATTAAGCGTTTATTTTTGAAAGATCTGCAACCCTAGTTGAAACAATTTTCTCCATGTGACCAAAAATGTTCTCAATTTTCTAAAAGTTTTACAAGTATGACAACCATTGTTTTATGTTATTTTCATGATCAATCTCTATATATTTTCATAAAAAGAAATTAAAAGTTTTTACATTTGTACATTTTACTGCTTCCCTGCTTGCTTGCGGGTTTCTTTGTACAGCAATGCTGAAATGACACTTATTGTAATTTGTGACAAAAGATAAATGATTGACCCCAACAAAGAGCGAATGTTCGGCTTACAATAAAATTAATCTAACTTCTCCAGGGCTTTCTAAGAAAAAGCAGCACCAACCTTTCCAAAGCTGTGACCTTTCCAGCATTAGAACATTGTGTTTGTACATTCATATCTAATTGCACATAACACTGCTTTACTAAAATGAAAAAAGGTCAGATGCGGCCAAGTGTATCTTACTGAATGGGCTCAAGTTGAGCAAGAAACTAGCCTGTGTTGAATGAGTGACCTCTTGGTGATTGCTACTCCAGTTGCCATGAGAACAGCATTCCCAGGGTCATCTATAAAGAGTTAAAGTCCTTCTGTTCCCTTGGAGACCATGTAAGTGATAAGACGATTGAAGAGTATATCTTTGAGAGCGTGTACCAAAAATGTTGAAGTTTCAAGTGGGTTCTTACATTTTGAACATGTTCATTCAGGTCTGAGGACAAACCTAGAGGCTTTATGCGAGCGCAGCGATAATTTATGTCAACAAGCTTTCTAGACGCTAAGCAGGTACTTCTCTGGGTCATTGGCAATATTTATGAGCTCCCAGAACAACCTCCCAACAAGCCTTTGAAATATCACTCCGTTACCCATTGAAAAGCTAGGAAACGGAGCATAATTCTCAGTCGATTGACTAGATCAAAGTCGTGACTAGTTGTTTATGCACCAAGTCATGGGAGGACACCTTCTCAACAGCCTCTTTGCAACGATAGCATGTCCTCATTAGAGCTAATTTTAGAACGATGTGTCCCTGCTGGTGGAAGAAATGTCAACGTATCTCTACTACCTCTGCACAGACCGAAAGTAGCTTTCTTTTTCTGCCAAACACCACATCCTCTCACTTCTGCCACAAAACCATTGACTGTTCTAGTCTTGTGACCAAAGCTGTTTTTCTGTCACACCATGGAATGCAATTAAAGCGAGATTTTTAGAACTAAGAAAATCCCTACTGAAATCAAAAGATTAATTAGTCTTTTGATACCTACGGAATTGTTTTCTGTCATTTTTTATATAGTTGTTTTTCAGATCTGAGGCTGCATCTGGTTAATGGGGTTTAAGAAACGTTCTGGATCAAGTGCCTTTGTGGATTACATTCCGCATTAGCATGAGCGGCAGTAGTGATGTTGGGAAGGAAGCATCAGCTGAAAGCACTTATTTTATGGCATTTTTGGAAGATGATCTTTATTAAGTTTGGAGAGGAATGGAAACTTGAAGGGACTCGAAAAAGGTTCAGGCCGATTTTTCTATACCTGGAAATCCTTACTGAAAGCCTTTTGATACTTTGAATGTTTACGAGGCTTATTTTCTACATATTAAACGCAATTCTTCACCCAGTTGTCAACTTTGTTAATCTGTATTTTTTACTTAATTCTTAATATATTTAACACATTTGTTCAGTAAATAGTTTATTTTGTATGCTTTTCTATATATTTATGAGTGTATATATATTTGGGTTTACAGTCCCTGGGACTTTATAAGTATATAAAAAAACATTAAAATAACTTCATAAGTACATTTTATTTCTAAGCAAAGTGTACTACATGCTATACTTATTGCAGATGTAAACATAAAATGTTTTGCTTGTCCACAGATTACGATCTTTTAAAAAGAATCTCTCTTTAGCATTGATATGTAAAACTATATATTTTTGTTATATATATATATATATATATATAAAAACAACATTTAATAAAATTGAACAGCTTTTTACTCATTCCTGTTACTCTAACCAATCCCCCTCCTGAAAAACTGGAAGTTGCATCACTTAGATCTTTAGAATGCCGTGGAAAGAGCAAAGGTAGTTCTCTTGACTCTTTATTAACATATTTGATGATTTCATGATGATATCTTTAAGCGTAATTTAAAAAATACTATCCTGTTACTCAATTTTTTCAGTTTAATTAGTTTAGAGTAAAAATGGACAAATAACTGAATTTGCAGAATTTCCTGGTTCTATAATCAAGTGCACCATGTGACTATTTAGCATCTATTTGCTAATTCTTTGCTAAAAACTCAGTCCTGGTACTTTCAGTCCTTACTTAAATGAAAAGGGTAAGTAAAAAGAAAAAACAGCCATGTTTTGATAATAAATTAATAAAACATTTAAATAAATTACTTAAGATGCACTTATTTACTAAAAATCCACATTTGGCTCAATTTATCTACTGGCACAGGCCAGAGAAACACTTTTGAGACTCATAATAAGCACAAATTTATGAAATTCATAATCAAAACCATTTAGGGGTCATAAACTGAGAAACCAAAGAGTAGGTTTTTTTTAATGTATAATCTGCCCTGCCCACTTCTTCCATGATGACATTTAACCCCACTTTTTCCAACTAGACAACTCAAAACAAAAAGACACAAGCAAGTACAAAAAGTCGTCATGCTTTAAAAGATGAATGTAAGGCGCATCACAGGTGCCAGGGTGAGAAAGGTACAGCAATCCACATTCTACAGCTTCTTTTCTCCATATACGGAAACAGTAGATTTAGGATACTAAGAATTAAAGAAACCAACGTCTTAGGATGTGATTTGAGTGCAGGAGAACACAGGCCTTTACCAATTTTATTTTAAACTAATGATAGACAATGAAGAATTCTATTAGACTTTAATAACATGTTAAAGTTCTTATTAGGGACGTGTCGTTCCGATCACATACTCGGAAATCGAGCCAGACCACATCACCTCCCCATCACGACTTGGATATATATACACGTATATACACTGTTGCCATCTTAGTGATTTTTCAGACCGCCTAGCGACTTATAAAATTTAAAAACTTTTCCAGGTGTTTCTTGCGACCATTCTGGCTGACTTCGGATTTTATAAAACGTGTCTCCCCAAGCTCCCTCACTGTCAATCGGCCTTTTATCCGCGCATCAAAACAAAACACTGAAACAAGATTTGGCTTCAACGGAGCACTGAGCAGCAGCCTATATATTTAACATATCTGAAGGCTTTTGATGAGACTACAAGTGTTTGAAATCTCTAAGAATTATACAACATTTAAAAAAAAAAATAAAAATCAACTGACTTTTTGTCGCTCCGATTGACTTTTTTGAAGTTCTTTGTCCCTTACACAAGTGTCCAGTCATAAGTAGCAGTATAAAAAGCAGAAAATGGGATCTTCCACGTTGCCACAAGGTGGCGCTATAACTGACAGAGAAGGTTGCTATTTAGATTTGTTCAGACATAGACTCGAACCTGAACCCGATCAGACATTGCATAGCTGAGTTATTACCAATGTCCTGTTTATGGCAAAATTACGACAACCGTTATGCGCAAATTGTTTAACAAAGTCAACTATTTTATAAAAAAGTAACATCCCATATACAGATGAACAGATAAATGAACAGAAATGAACAGATAAAATCTTGTAATTTGTCAGTCCATTTTTAGAGGTTTTGTGAAATATAAAATATTTTGGAAATATGATAAATATTATTTATTTTTAAGTCTTGGTACCCTACGCATGTGTAGAATTTGATTCATCTATGACAAATTGATTGATCACCATAAGCTGAAACGTGTTAGATGGCGCTATAGAGCCATTTTCAATTTTCAGCAGTTCTGACGTGTGAAATTCTGTGAATTGTCGAGTACATTAGGCCCACAAAAATGCACCGCTAGCCGGGAAAGCAATTACAAGAGCATTTAATTGGAAACTAATTCCAGTAAATAACTAATGACTGATTACAGTAGCATCTATTTTGGTGCACTTCTTCTGACGGTGCTGGCTGCCCTGTGGAGAAGTGAAACCGACACTTGTCACTCTGAATGTAGGCCACATCCTGTCAGGGGACCAAAGCCACAGCTGCCTGCTACACCGGGAGCTTCACACAGGAGGTCAGGTGATCGCAGAGCCCAGAGAGGTTCAGCATTGGCTTTGGTGTGCACTGGTGCTCAGGAAATCAGCTTTGAAATGAGTCTTTGTCTAGAAAAGAGGAACACAAACTTCCGGCACCAACACAAGCCCTGACCGTAGGCTTCAAAAGCAGAGCTGTTTGGTTAGTCCTCCAGATGAAAAGATAGAAAAAACAAAGGCGTTGTGAAAGAGTGGAATATCAGAGATGCTACAGCCGGGAAGCAGACACTTCCTTTGCTGTCTCTTCTTGTATCAAACCGGCATTCAGTCGCCCACACGCTGGCTTCAAATAAATATCCGCTTTGAGAGACGCCGCGAAACTGTGGCATTTTATAACTAGAGCTGTGACTAAGTGGTTATGTCACATTTCGATTGTGAGATGTCTGGGCGCTCATTGGGACGACACAAAGCTAAACACAACATTAAAACGGTGTCCTCTCAAAAAAAGCATGTGTTCACAGCAAGTACCGAATGTGTCTGACTTGAAATCATGGAACATGATATAACTCCCTTATGCAAAACAGGATGCACTATAGCACTTCTGAAAAGAGAGTGGAGTTCCTATCACTGAACGACAAGGAAAATAAATTAGAAACAGGTGCAGGCTTTTGGTGACGGAACTCGAAATATCCTCAGATTGGAATGAGTGTGGGGAAGCCTCTACTACGCCAGGAATGCAACAAGCATTGTGACACGGTTCTTAATGTAGGCAGATCAATATCCCACAGAGATACTTTTGAATATTTCCCAAGTGATGTCTAAAACAGCATGTTTTGATTTAATTTCCTATCCTTTTCTTCTTTTGATTTCGTGTAATAATTAATTAATTACAATAAATAAATAACAAAACTGAAAAGATCAATATTATTAGTAACATTACTTGCCAAAAAGGTAAAGAACGTAGAGTAAAAGTATCTGTACTAAATATGACTCAAAGTACAAGTAAAAAGTAGCTTTTATACACATCAAATACATTTACTTAAACTGTTTCTGAGAAAGACAGAAAAAGAGGAGAGGTAAAGAGAGAGAAAGAGAACAAAGAAACGTATAGAAAAAGCAAGAGTGAAGGAAAAGAGAGAATGAGAGGGAGAAAGAGGAAAGAAAAAAGGAGACCATGAAACAAGATAGATAGAGAGAGATGGAGAAAAAAAGAGAGAAAAAAGAAAAGAGTGAGAAAAAGAAGAGAAAGTGGGAGAGAGACAGAAAGAGTGAGAGAATGAAAAAGAAATGCAGGAGAATGAGAGAGAGCAAAATTAAAGAAAGAGAGGGAGAGAAAAATAGAGAGCAAAGGTAAAGGAACAGCGAAAGTGAAAGAGACAAAAAGAGAGGAGCAAGAGAAATAGTGTAAAACAGTAGAAAGAAAGAAAAGAAGAGAAGATGAGAGAATAACATCTACAGAATTAAACAATCAAAAATGTTCCTGGCAATTAAAACGATAAAAAAAGTAAACTAGTTGTTCTAAGAAAATAATTTCTATTTCTATTGTATTGTATTCATGTGATTGTATTTGACTGGTTACCATCACTAGATCTCATTTATGGGGAATCGTTTCTTTATACGCAATTTGATTGGACGGGACAGGTGCCAATTACTGTCAACAAAAAATACATAAAAATATTCTTTAATATTTTAGAAAAGTAGTGCAGTAAAAGTACAGATATAGAAGGGGAACCATGTAGAACTAGAAATTTTTCTGTTCTTTTTTTAAATCTACTCACTAAATTACAATTAAAGTAATTTGAATATTTGTAATTAGTTACTTTAAACCACTGTTAGTTTCATTGAGTCCTGGACATACAAGGGACATGGTATTTCACCTAAATTGCATAAATAACCCATTTAACATTGTTAAATGTTGCATCATGCGCAGCTATGAAACCTTCATCATTTCCCATCTTTCCACCTCTCTCTACCCACTTCTCTTCCTGTCATTTCCCTTTTAAATAAAGACAAAAATGGTCTAAATTAATAATTATCTTGTAAAACAGCTTTTACAGCAAAATAGATAGTGGTATCTTGAGATACGAACGCTTCGAAAAATCCTAGATACGAAGGGTCTCTCGGGAAATATTTTGCTACGAGATACGAAAAAAATTCCAAGATACGAAATACGCAAGTACATTTCGACGTATTTACTTTTGACGTTGCACGGCGCTTCTGGGTCCTAGCGCTCCACTCTCCCATTGACAGACAAACTAGTAAAAAGCGCTGAAACTTTAATCATTATTACACCAAAAATGCTTTAAATTAAGCGAAACGTTATGTGTAGATTACCAATAATGTGCTATAACAAAAGTAAAAACACAGTTTCAGGTTTTCGTCTTTTGGTGTTCGCTATTTGTGAACACACATTGCCTCAATCTCATATTTCATATCTCGAGGTAACACTGTACTCTGGACTTGAGGGAAAGGCTAAAAGAAGCATCATTACGAAGCTTAAAGAGACCATCACAGTCGAGAACAAGACAAGGAACTGGAAGCGAACAAGAACAAGAAGACTTAAGGCCTCTACATAACGATCCCAATTGACGCTTACTGCCTGAAGATGGCGTTAGCGGTACAACAGATGCACTCCGCGCCAAACAGAGAAAAAGGAAAGAAGACGACAGAGAAGAAATTATAGGACAGATAGAAAAAAAATCATGGATGTCGATTGGTTTGCATTGTTGGTGGCTGATCACAGAGGCAAAAATATGGAGAAAAGACAGGATTTGTGGCTCGCTATTTCTTTCCTGTACGAAGGTGTCTACCTGAAATAAATCTTTGGTATTTATAATTATTTGCTCTCAAGAATGTTATATGAGCAAACTAAGCTGCTCACAAATGATTAAACATTTCTTTATCCCATGCCCAGGAAGGTTACAGTAAAGCCCCAAGTTCCTGGAACCACGTCAATCATTTCCCAGCCAGGCATGTTCTACAGCCTTCAAACTCCTGTATTCATTTCCTCTCAAGAGCCTTTGGCTCAGTGTCGTGATGGAAAAAAGTAGCATTGAATAATCATTTGAGGGTTACTAAAGAATTTGTTCAAGGCTGCTTGATTTGGCTAGGACAAGATCTTTTATTGTTGGCATGCGATATAAGCAAGGTTAGCCTTAAGCTTCATTGTAATTGTTGCTTCTGTCAAATGCGGATGCGTGGGGGATATGTTGGCTTCTTCAGAAGGCAAAGATGAGTCACTGCGACAAAAATCGAAGGTCAAAGTCTTAAAGAAGCAGCTTATAAACTGGCCATCAAAACATAAAATCCAAACGTATGAAAACAAAAACAAATGTAACACTTAGCTGTAAGCATCAGCAGTTGCGGAGCCTAGAGTTTACGAGTGAACAGTGTACAAAACACTACATTACTATTATTACACACTGCCTGGATACAACTAAGTAGGTAGCCAATAGGTATAAGCATGGGTGATTATCTTTCAGCTGGAAACCCCAACTGGCGCAACCGAGCTTCTCATTTCTTGAACAACCGTCGAAAAACACGTCCCATGGTCGTCGAAAAGATATGACTAAAGAGATGACTAAAATAAGGTTAACAACCGCTCACTGCATTATTAAAAACTGGAAGGATAGTGGGGACTTGTATTCTGGAGCAATGGAAGAAGGTCATGTGATCTGATGAGTCCATATTTACTATGTTCCAGAGTGATGGGCGCATCCTGCCTACTGTACTGGGTAGTGTTATGACCTGGGGTTGGTGTAGTTGGTCAGGTCTAGGTTCAGCAACAAGAAGTGCTCAAAGAATGAGGTCAGCTGACGTCCTGAATAAACTGAATACTAAATATACTCTAGCAATGGATTTCTTTTCTTCCTTGATGGCCTATTCCAAGATCACAATACCAGGATTCCTCAGGCTTAAAGTGGTTCAGGGACATGATTCTGTATTGGCCACCAGAGTCCAGACCTTAACCCTTTTGAGAATCTTTGGAATGTTCTGGAGAAGGTTTTGAAACATTACTGCAACACTGGATGGAAATAAACCTTGAAGATTAAAGAAGTGTATCGAAACAATGCCCCAGATAATGCGTGCCATAGTCAAAACTAAAGGCATAAATAAAGAGAAAAAGAACTGTTTTAAGGATTTGTACCCACTGTGCAATTTTTAAAGGCTCTGAAATTAATCTTATGGGTCTCCTGAGTGTGCCATATTAACGCTTAGAAGTCTGGTGCACCAATCACGCAAGCCGGCTATTGTTTAAATTTGATTTCATATATAATGTGCATGTTTCAAAAAGGTTGTTAATTTGATATTTTTGGTTTTAAACAAACATTATAAGACTTATGACACATAATATGCAAGGTTATTTAAATGAAAATGTGAGAAAATGCGCAATCGCCTTTCAGTTTCATTTTACTGACCCCAAACCACTGACATCTAGTGGTGAAAAAAATTATGTTAAGCATTGCCACAAAAACAGTTTTAAAGTAGTAAAGTAGTAAAAAAAATGATCAAAAAGGCCACGGGCATCTTAGGGTAAAGTTTCAGTTCCAAATACAATTCAGATCTCTTGTCATTTCATCCTAAAAACTTAATTTTGAGTGGGCTGCAAACAGGGTGAACGCAACCCACGCAGTGTATAGTAGGGATGAGAAGAATCTAATTCAGTCATAGTTGTGCAGACGATCACAGAGGAATCAGTTGAGAGAACGCAGATAAAATGGCAGACATAACCATACTTGAATCCAAACCAATCGAATATCAGTGTGTTTACACTGTTCATGAAAGCATCTATGGCCGAAACTTTGGAAAAGTTGACTTTCGTATTACAGCAGCCCGATAAAAACCTATGGTTCCAAAGTCATGGATAGAGAATCCAGGGTTAACAACCAACCCAAAACTTAATTAACCCTTAGAAGTCCATTTTTGTTGTGTCTGAACTTTGAAAAACACAAGCCTTATCACAGGTCTTGTACTTCCAGTGGTTATCCTTTCTTTTCACCACTAGAATGCACTGATGGCACCTATTTGTGGTCTGTAAAATGAAACTGAAAGACGTGCTGGCATTTTATTTAAGTTACCTTGTAAACTATATGTTATAACTCTTTTAATGTTCGTTTAAAACCAAAAATAATCACAGCACGTCCAGGCTGGTCTTTACAGTTTCCAGTGAACATCTGAAGTTTAAACTTGTGGTCAAAAATCAACCAAATGGGACAAGACAACTGCACTACATTAAAAGAACAATGGATGGGGTTATAAACAATCCTCAAATTTTGGCTGAGAACCTCCTTCCATCCTCCGGGGCAGTGAAAATGGGTGAAAATACAGAATAAGCACAATCCTGCTGTTTCTTATAAAGTTTGAGGTAGGAGCTGAAGGTTCGAGTTGCGAAGTCAGGCTACAAGATCTGTAAACAATATCCCTCCTGAGATGTTTGCCAGGAACTTCAAAGTAACATTTCATATAAGTCATACAAGGTAAATACAAGTTCAGAAAAATGCATTTTTCTAGATGTTTAGTTTTTTCACAGTTAAAATAAATCTGGAATTATATCATTATTATTATTACAAATCAATGGAGCGATCATAACTTTTCTGCGAACATACGTCTTTCCAGAACCTCAGAAAAATATGACCTCAACAGAATGTGAAATCTTAAGTGCAGAGCAGCAGAGAACCGCTGTTTAGTCTACCACCTAAATTCAAGGCATGGCACAGATGTGTGTGCCTGGCTCAGGTCAGCTCAGTGTGGTACGCCATGTAGCAGATACAAATTGATGGTCATAGTGGCAACCGTAATGTTTCAGAGCAGGAAACCATTAACATGGCATTACGCTGCGGATGGAGGGCAGGAAATTAAATTTGTCTGTCTTTGAGTAAATGATGTCACAGTTCTCTCTGTGGGTAATTGATTATTACTGCCTTCCGCTGGCTAAGAGCAGTCGGGATGTGGGTCATGCAGGGATGAAGAAAATAGGCGTTTCAGTCTGATTCCATCTTTAATCTGTCTGATTGGGCTCTAGAGTTGACCAGTTGGCTGTTTTTAATACGTCTCTAAGCACAGAACCAGTATGGATCAGTTTTAGATGCCTTTGCTGTGGTTCCATCTCAAATGTGTTTCATCTACATCAAAGAAGTTCAATTAAAGTCAAGTTTAAGAGACAAATCTGATTAAATAAATAATTAAATGTAAACACCATCTAAAATGTAATTAATTCCCCCAGATATTTGTTTAAAAAAATTCTTAATAATAACATCTTAAAAATCAAATTTAGATTTTTTTTAAAATACAATTTAATGAAAAACAGCAATGAAATTTTAGACTCGCCTTGTCATGGAGTTTTTTGAGCAGTTCCACAGGACTACATAAATAAGCAATAAAATTTCTTCATAAATACAATTTAATATCAAGCAAAGTGTAATTAAGTGCCAATTTAGCTGTAACATTTAAAAAATTGATAAAATACTGAAAATAGCATTTCTGCTTTTCCCTAGTCTCTGATGCCTCACTTAACCATAAAATATAACGATTAAGATCTTTAAAAAAATGGCCATGTAAATCCATATATAATGTTTGGTTAAAATACATTTATTTACACAAATATCTATACTTTCTAAAAACAAAAAAATGAATAAAAAAAAATAAAATATATATTTGTAAGTCATGCCCTCAGCTTTTTACTCATTCATGCTACCCTAACCCCTCCCCCTCCTGAAAAACTAGGGAACTTCCATTAGTCAGCAGGTAGTTGCATCACTTGGATCTTAAAAAGGCCACTGCATATAACTGAATTTGCCAAAACTGCCTGTTCTATTGTCATGTGCACCATGTGGCTATTTATCATGTATTTGGTAATTCTATGCCTAAAACTCAGTCTTGTACCTTTCAGTCCTGTTTCTTATATAAAGAATAACAAAAGAGTTCATAACAAGAAAAAAAAAACTGCACCCATCTTTTGATTATAAATCTTGTAAAACCTTATAAAGAGGTACTACACATTTTAAATGTGTATAATATAGTATGTCTGCTATTGGAAGCTGTTGAAATCAAGTAAATAAGGACATTTTAAATGCTGCTACAGGTGCGTGGCTTTAGCAAAGCTTTGTAAAGAAGCTATGTATAAAAAAATATTCTATATATTCTTTTTTAAGAAAATTGTTCCAAAATGTGTTTGTCAAAATGAACTTGTTAATATTGTCATTTCTATCTTTTGCATCTTTGCGGTTACAATTGTGGGGGACTTCTATCGTACTTTAATGCAAGTATAATTGTGTTTTATCAGCTAGATATCCCACCAAGGATACACGCCCATACTTCGACCTACTCTGCGCAGCAACATTTTTTTTTTTTTATTATTATAATCTCGGGCAGATTATTGTAACAGGCTCGTGGCCCTTTAAGACTCATCTCTTTTCCCCTCCACCCTCCTTCCTTCTTTGTTCTCAATGCAGCATGGTTTGTTAGCTGTTCGCATTTCAAGTGTATTAAAGCTAATAAAGTCGTATGTTCTATTACTCGATCTTAAACCTTGCTTCCAGCGTCTTCATAATAATAGATTATCACACTACAGTGAACCCTCTTTTATCGCGGTAGATAGATAGCGGAAAATCCGCAAAGTAATGACACCATATTTACAGAATTTATTTAAGAGGTATTCAGTGTTCAGACTTTTAAAACCCTCCCTTTACATAGTACTGTTAACAAACCACCCTTTACAGTAATGTACACATATCTACAATACGTACATACAGTACACAGGCACAATGAACCAACAGTACTAGCAGATATTAATAATTATTAATGGAATTAATGAAATATTGGGGATCTTCATATAACGCGACCATTTTGAAAATTTCTGGAAAACCCGCTATATATTTTCCCTTATAATCTGCGAAGTCGTGAATCCACGATAGTCGAACGAGGGTCCACTTTATTTTAACAACAATACTCAAATATAAGGTGACCTAGCTAGGAATCCTCAAATGAGGACAATCCAACCCTCTCAATGACGTCCTCAATATTTTACACACAATAAACTAAAGTTTCAGGACAAACTGAAATGCTGCTCTTAAAAACCATAATTAATAATCCCTTGATGTTCACAGTTTGCAAAAAAATAGGCATTGAAGCAATAGCGGAACTGCAATAAAAACGCATCAAAAGAACACTAAAAGCTCCCTTATCTAATCTATGCTTTAATGCACAAACGACAGATATTCAAGCCAATAATTAACAGCAGGTCAACAGGCCAGTGCTGTTTAAAGCTCTGCTATCAGCGAGGGATATCATACTTCCAGCTCACACCTCATCGAGATGCGCTGGACACCAATCTTCACACAGTCAACATCCTCCCTGCTGCCGTTTGTAGTTTCACAATCAATTGCGTGGGAAGGAAAAAGATAAGACAACAGTTGCACAAGGTTAAATGAGAACTCGATGAACGAGCCTGCTGTAAAAATTACACATTGTACAATCAGAAGTGGCAGCAGGGGTCTGATTAGAATACAACAGCGAAAAAGTGGCTGCATTACAATAAATGATCGTATTAAAACGACAATAATTTTTAGAGTCATCTTAACGATATCCGTATGATTAAAAATGTCCAAAAAGCATAGAATATAGGAAAACGAACACTTCGAAATTATATTAAAGGTGTGTATACAACTTTGCTGCATGTGTCAATCTGGGGTCAGTAATGAGTGAAAAGAACCTCTTGCAAACAAATCAAAATCAAATTAATATTTGGTATGACTACCCTATGACTTCAAACCAGCATCAATTCTTACAGGAGCACTCGCACAAAGTCAGGGATTGAGTATTATATTATATTTATACCCATAAAACCCAATGAACTAATAACCCAGTCATGAACTGAAACCGAAACAGCTGTGGAGGAGGTGAACTCAAGGTGATGTTGAGAAATACTGCGCACAGTAACAAGACAGAAGGTAGTTATAGTGCATCAACAATGTTTTCTTGCAGACTGGAGCTTTTACATGTACTGTTCGGCAACATTGAGGATCGTAGTTGCACATAAACCTTATTATCCTCTTTCGGCTTGTTTTAAGCTCATTATCTTAAAACCATAGCCATAACTTTGCCATGTGAACAAGCCAAGGAGACTCACGTATCCATGAAGCATAGGAATTGGGCTGCAGAGAAATGGCAGCAGATGCTCTGTACTGATTAATCAAAAGTGAAAAGCTGGAGAGTAGTACAATGATGAGTATCTGCAGACAGCAATGAAGCATGGTGGAGGTTATTTGAATGTTTGGGGCTGCAGTTTGGTAAGTGAAGATAGAGTTTATGTCAGGATTAATGGTGTTCTCAATGCTGGGAAATACAGGCAGACACTTACCCATCATTCAATACCATCAGGGAGGAATTCAATCCTAAATGTATTCTGCAGGAGTACAATGACCTCAAACACATAATGAAAGTCTTGAAGAACAATCTTCCTCATAAACAAGAACAGAAGTAACATGCATTCAGGGGAGGCAGGTGAGGCTTTATGTCTACTTTATAACTACTTTCCATTTTATTTCACACTTTTAGATGTTTGTTTTCTAAAAATCTCTGAATTCACTGTTGAGATACTAAGAAGATCTGTGCAGTGAGGCAGTAGCCTAAATTGTGTAATGACAGTGAATTGTTTTGAAAGAGGAAGGTATGTTAGTATTAAAATGTTCAACCACTTGTACTATACGAGCTAAATTAAAATAGTTAAGCTCATGTATATAACGTACATTGTTGTTTTTCAACAACAACTGTATGTCTACCGTATTTCTTGTGCCAAGCAATCATAAAATGCAGGCGAAGAAGAACTGTCAGCTACGTAATATCTCCTGCCTCATGCTAGGGGGCGCTGGTCATCCCAGGGATAACACCACCTCAGCTAAAGAATAATAGAATTAATGTTAGTGACTTTCTTCATTCGCAGTGATCTTTGAGACTTTTAAAACTAAAGAAAGTAAAACAACACTTCAACAAACAAGTTATCGATTCTTTTCATCAGAAGGAGCGGCGCATGGACTTCAAGTAAAGGCAAGTCAATAATAACGTTTTTATGCTTTTTTTTATATGATACAGTTTGAATAAGGAAAAAAATATATTTAAAAACATATATATTTATATACCCCCAAGCTAATGCTGAGGGGGCACTGGTGATCCTAGAGATTACGATGTCTTGGCTAAGGGTAAAAAAATTAGTTATAGCGGCTTTCCTCGTTGGCAGCTATCTCTATGAGACAGAGAGATTTTTAAAACTGAAGAAAAAAACACTTCTACAAACAAGTTATTGAATTATTTTTTCAGAAGGACTTTAATTATAAGTAAGGCAAGTCTATAATAATGTTTTGGGGTTTTTGTATGTTACACCCCTGTGGTTTTTTATGTATATGGAAAAAACCACAGGGGTGGGCCCAAATCCCCTAAACTGGGCTCAATAATATGCCTAATGGTATTGCTGATGGGATTACATGAAGAGACACAAGGTAGCTACACACCACACATAGAAGGGATGCTGCTGCTTTGGCAAAGGGTGGTCCATCTTAGTTTAGAGCATTTTATCCAACCTACCTGAAACTTTTGCTCAGTACTATATATAAAGGGAAAAGTAATGGACCTAAAATGGAACCCTGGGGGACCAAACGGATAAAAACACTCTAAAACCCTTCAAAAAAAAAGAGGAAAAACCTTTGCAAACATGGTCAGCTTTGTTAAAGGCAGCAGTGAAATCAACAGTGTGTTATCCTCATTTGTCTCATAACTTTACAGAGAAATTATCGTGTGTCTTCAGCTTGTTTTTCAGTTGCTGAGCCAAATGCTTTAAGGCTTTTGAAAGCGACTCCATAATTTATAATTTCAAAATCCGTTACCAAAGAATAAACCACTTTTTAAATGGTTTACCCCTCTGTTCACCCGAATGCCAAACGATGCACTTAGCAGCAGGTAGAAAAGTAAATAATTTCCCATTTGAGGCCCTGAGAGTGTCTCTGTAAGTAGCAGGATAGAGTGCAGCAGCGACAGCATAGAGCATGAAAGTTCAGCAGGAGATTGACAGCTCCAGCAGTAGGTGGGATGAGGTCCGACTGAGCCTCTGCCCTTCTCTGAGCTCTGCCAGGGAGCCTCAGCCTCAGCATGGAGCCTTTCAACTTCACCATTACTTCCTAATCTGAACAGAGAGAACCTTCAAGACAATCACCCAGACTTATATCAGAGCTGGCGTCTGTCAAGCTTCAATGTGTTGCAATTGAACACCAAGAAACAGGGTTCTGCAAACCTTGAAAGGAGATAGACTTATGCTAGGTACTAGAGGACGTATAGAACTGCAGGTGCACAGCACGCAGATTACTCCCATTGGTCAGTGTTTATTATGCAAGATCCTTTCCAAGGAACTTCCAGGAACTCTCTTTTTTAAATTCCTTGTGGTGGGGTGACATGAATAGAGTGTATAACTATGTACTAAGCCATTATGTACATCATGCTAATTAGCATACTAACTTAGCTCAAACTTGTACAGAGGTTAATCATCTGGCCGTTAACGGATGCAGAATTTTTATCAAGGAACATGAGCCAATGGGAGAAAACAGATAAGACACCTTCTGAATAATTGCTAGTCAAGCAAGTTATCATTATTAAATGTCGTGCCATTGCTTAAAAGTCATGTCAAATATATATTGGAGATATCCAAACTGGTTTGACTCAAGTTGCTCTATCTTTTCAGGAATTCTGGGGAATTTACCACTGACTTAACATGGGGTCAAACTTTGTAAAACTGTAACTCAAACTGAGAACCTCACAGAAACTTCAAACAGACCACACTTGTGGAGGTCATCGGTATTTGCAAGAGGATAGTTTCAAAAAACAAAACGGACAGCTCCCTAGCAACCAAATATTTACCCTAGTAACCAACTTTTCTGAACTCTATCCCAACTTCGGTAAATGATAAAGTCATAGTGTGACAATATTGACAAAAGGAACATTATACTGACCCCTCCATAGCAGCCAATTATTTGAAAGATGTAACTGACTCCTCCCTAACAACCAGAAATTCTACCTTTGCAACCAATCCATTTTGCGTATAGAAATATTTCAATTGCTGTGACATAATGGAAATAAAGTGGAATGGTCAGTTACTCCTGTATAAATTGCAATATTGTAAGAAACTAAATATAAGTCAGCACAAATGTTAGTATCCATAATTAGAATGACGTACACGAGTCAGAAATGAAGAATGCTATCTGAAAATAGAATGGAATTTAATTTTTCCACAGCCAGAGAGGATGTTAAACATGACACTTCAGCTCAGACTACAGCATGCCTTTACCAAACCGAGGCTAAATAGACAGGCCATCATTCAGCAGACAGGAAAAGATAGTGAAACCCTCTTTGAGCTATCATATACATGTACAACTTCAAATGTGTGAAACGAGAAACCAGCCACATTGCTTCCACAAGCCAGAGCAGAGAATATCAGTTTGGAGGCCAGCTCACGGAAGGATAAACTGGTATGGCATGGTTAGAATGCCCTGGAACTGACACCTGACCCCCTCTTCTGCCTCGAGGAGGTCAATGCGGGTCAACAGAATTATGGGAAAGGGTTCGAGGCAAGCGGAGATTTACAATCATAGGCCTGGAAAAAAATGTAGACCTACTTGGATAAGTAAACAAGACACATTTCCCTGCCTCATTCCTCCAAAATTCTCCAATCGCCTATTGAAAGGTCAGCCTGGGGTTATGGTTACTCCAAAGTTAAAGTCTAAGCAAGTCTTGCATATGTGATCATTCCAATCAACTCAAGGCAGTCATGACTTGGCCTCACGGCCCCTTCCCAGGTACAACCTTACCCTAGAACACCTTTTTTCACGGGGTCATAGAAGAATACAAAAACATTGAGTAGGGTTGAACAATAAAAATAGGCTACTGGGTCAACTGCAGCTTTCCAACTTGTTGTACCTCGCCGAAAATTTACGTTTGCCAAGAAAATAAAACCTCACAGAATTCCTAGACACGTGAGGAATGTGAAAACATGTTTAAGGAGCCATTATTACTACTCAAAAAAGCCCTGTTCAACAATCACTGAAGATTAGAGTTTCACCACCTGAATTTCCCGTATATCACATTATAGCAGCACTCTTAATAAGATCAAAGCAATCCCTTTAAAACTGCAGTGGTATAAATGTTTAAACACTTTTTAAACTATTTCAGGTGAGGAAAGCTAGCCAGACTCTGAGACAACACAGCTCAAAATCCCTTGGTATATGCCCAGATTATATCAGGCTCGAAGGTCCAGTTCACTGAGCTCTTAATACAGAATATCCAGGGTTTTGAATCTGCTCTATTGATGTAATATCATTAAAGATATGAAGAATCAATTTTTGTGTGCATTTCCTTTTCACATACTTGCGTTGTGATTGATGTGAATATTGTGTTTTGAAAAGATAATATCGGAGAGCTGGGAATGGATGTCACACTGTTGGGTGGCAGTACTTGAGAAGCCAATCAGCAACAAGTACATATCCATTACGTGATTATAAAGTCGAGTATGGATTCTGTTTGATCTGAGACTAGTTTAAGGGAAATTAATGTTTCCTCTTTCCTTTGAGCTTATGCTTATTCTCATGAATCCATACTGCCTGGTACCGTAGTCAAACAAATGAGCAAAATCTGCCAAAAATCGTTGAAGCCGAGAAGTCTATAGGCCAACTGTTTTTCATGAAAGTTGAGGAATATTACACATATATCCAGACATAACTCTCAACAAATCTTGCCTATAAATAAAAAATAATAGGTGCATTGTCAATTCCCTAAAAAACATTGGAGAACATTTGACTTGTGACGGTTTCGCTCAATTCTCTGGATCCTGTAATGTGATTCTGGATAATCTGATTGACCCATGCGAAATGAGGAGCATCAGTGAATCGCTTGTTGGGCATGTTCCCTAACTCATTGCCTCACATGAGAATAACAGAAAGATGTAGAGAGAAAGGCATCAATGCTGAACTGGTGACAGACATGGGGGAAGTAGAGGTGACACCAACACCAAAACACTCCCTCAAGCATGGGGCAGGATTAAAACAATAATGTTAGAATCGTTGAACGTATGGAGGTTCCCATCGATATTCTCTTTGTATACAATTGATTTGAAAATGATCGCACATGCAAAAGCACAACACCCCACTTATCTGCGATAAATAACAATTGCACGTTCTACACTTCTTAGATCAGTGGTTCTCAAAGTGGGGGTGCGCCCGCCAGGGGGGGCACACAGGCACTGCAGGGGGGCGTAGATCATCAGCCGAAAAAGAAAAGAACAAAAGACGTAGAGTAAAAGATGCATCAGTTTGTAAAGGGGAAGAGAAAAGCTACTGAAGTCGCACAGACCCAGGCAGGTCATTCAAAAGCTAACGCGGTTAAATACAGAAAATATGACGAAGCATATCTTGCTCTCGGCTTCAATGGTAATGTCGTTGGTGAGGAGGAAAGGCAGATGTGTGTCCTATGCCTAAAAATGCTGGCAGCGGACAGCATGAAACCTGGTTCAGGGAGCTTCGTGAGTGATCGACCAAAAAAGTTTAGAGTAGATAAATCACTTATTTGGTCCATGCCAGTGTTGAAGAACACCAAAATATGTTATAAACTCATATGGTTTAAACGGTAGACATTAGCTTATTGTAGCATTTAGTGTTGAAGTGCAACATGGTGAGAGCCGTGAGGCCTCTAAAAGAAGATTGTGGCGGCTTATGAGTCTGGTATGGGATTAAATAAGATTTTAAATGAGCCATTCCATTGTGCTCAAAATTGTCGATGAAATTCAAAACTCAGGAACCGACGGAGCAGAAAATGACCTCTAAATTGAAATAAAAACTGATAAAAAAATTTTAAAAATGGTCAATTCATACATACATGAAATGAAATTGATTTGGAGCTCTATTACAATACTTTACTCGTGAGTTTGCCGCAAACATACATTTAATATTAGCAGGGGTCTGTAAATCTAACGGGGAATCAAAATCCATCAGTAGCTGAGTTTCCATCCACCTATTATTATGTGCATTTTGGAAAATCGTATTTATAAACCTGGAAACATTTTGAAAATGTGCTTAAAAAAACTGAGCACAACAGAGTAGAATAAATTTTGATCCGATTAGAAAAAATGTGCATAAACTACGATGGAAACGAATTTACCCCAAAGATTCCAATGTAAAGGCAATGTGTTTTTTTGTCAGAACTGAGGCAGCAGTAATGGACCAACCAATGGAGCGAATTCTTTGGACAACTGTCATCGAAGTGGTTCGGGACCATCCCCTCCCAGAATTGTCTAGAACAGCTGCATTCCCAAAGAACAGTCTCCACCTCCACAAGCAAGATGACTTTATTGTGTTTCTAACGCTGCAACTTTATTTTTTCTTTTGATATTTGGCACCAGATTATCAGGAAGTGACGATTTTATTCTCTTGGACTCGTTGGATGGGAACAATGCGATATTCCAGTTGGCTAGTGTCTCCTGTAACCTACACCTGTCACAGGTGCGCCACAGATGTAACTGCAGACTGACACCAATCCGTAAGTGTCAGAGAGCAAAACTGCTTCTCTTGCCATTATTTGTTCACATTTTATATATTGGGCTCAGAGGGCAGCCTCTCCATTAGTGTTGCGCGGGTCGTCTCTTAACCTGCGGGTAACCCACGAGTCAGGTTGAAAAAATACCTTACCCGCGCATCACTAATCTGCATATTCCGTTAAAAATAAAACTAATTAGCATTCAAGCAATTGATAAAATTGGTTTTCATCCAGCCCTAGTTCCCAGCATTTTTAAAACCACGCACTTTGATCAACGTTTTCATGGATGAACACACCCTTCAGAGTTTTCAATTCAAAGTTTGGTGCGAGAACGTGCCGTGTCTGAAAGCCCTGGACACCAACAGGAGCTGACCAATTGAGTTGAACCAACGAAAAAGAGTTTGCCATATCAGTTTGGTTTTTCAGTAGAACGACCAATGCTTTTTGGTGAAGTAAGTAGGTGGTAAAAGAACAGCTTGGTGGCGCTCATCCCACATCTCATTGCGACTTCGCACAGGAAAAAGGAAGAGCAGGAAGAATGACAACAGACAGAGAAAAAAAAACAAAGAACACCTCGAAAAAAATCCTGTACGCCAATACACAAAACACCTTAAAGCATCTGCCGCAAACGCCATCGTCATTGCATCAATATTTCCTCAACCCACAGAAGAGTATCCTGCTGAGGTGGCATCCAAAGTTTTGTGCGAATCTCGAATCGGAGGAGGCTTTAACAGTTTTCAAAATAACCGGGTACATGTAGACAGGGCCTCAGAAAAGCCAGTAGGTTTTGTTCCAGTGGATTTCTAAATGTTGGTCTGGGTAAAAGGTGCAGGAGATGGAGAGTTCCTGACCCTTAGCCATTTCTCAAGTTGATGAGGATTCCCACAGCTTTGTGTTAATGTAATCTAGCTTCCGGACCTGATGGAAAAAGGCCCCAGGGTGTCTGAAAGCTTCCTGTAGGACGTTATACGGTTTACATGATTTACCAGATACTACATAAATAAAAAGTTCAATTTGAGAGCTCCGTCTTTCGTGAAAGGAGCACAATATAATGAAGTATTTAAAAAAACTTGCATTTGTTAAAACCTAAATCAGACCAAACTTATCATCCATGACCTTTTTTTTGTAGCTATTGACCTTACATTGTTTGAAGTAATTAATATGCTGTCTAAAGGGAGTGGATAATATTCAAACAACCCATTAATCTCTTCCTGTACAGCAGGCTTCGGTTAGTCCTTTTGGTGACCTGGTGTACAGTAAGAAATCACTGCTTGCCATTGGCTCAAAGGCACTAAAACAAGTCACAAACACAAAAAACAACGCAGGCGCAAGGAAACAAGAGGGTCACTGTGTGGGATTTTGATTTAAGCTAACTCCCGTTGCAACACAAATGCCAGATAATCTGCTTTCGAATTTGCTAATGCTAACTCGACTGCAAAGTAGCTGTGGGAATCTGCAGCACACAATGAGCTTGTCACTAATTGCAAGCCGGAATGACAACAGGAATGTAGCCACTCTGGATAAATCTACTGAAATTTAAGTAGGATTTTTCTTTTCTTTAATGTTGGCGAGTTTCTTGTGATGCCAGTACACAACAAATGCAGAACTTTACTAAAGAGAACACATATTCATGTCAGAAAAAATTCTAATCGCATCTGAAACTAGAGCCACCAAAATTGCCAAGATATTTAAACTTGGCTGACTCGAGTTGCTATATCTTTTCAGATTGGTACCACTAAAGAAATTTTGGGAAGTCGCTGAGAATGCTGGGAAATTTTCCTTTGACTTATCATGGGGTCAATTGTAAATCTAGTAGAAACTTAAAATTCACCAAAATTGTGGAGGTCGTCAGTCTGTATGAAATACCAAGAACTGTGCAAAAGTAATTGAACCCTCTAAAAGAGTTTTTCTATATTTAGAATTTAGTTGGCCTTTGAAAATAAAAATTCAAGAAGAAACATTTGATCACTTGTCTCTTGCTGCACGGGAGGGAGTGCCCAGGGTGCCCTCACCCCAATTGGTCTGGTGGCATCTAGATTCCCAGGATGAAGGTGCAGAATCCTGGCGTCTGGCTCAGTCCGTAATCCTGTGCTCCGAACTGATTGGGTCCGCTTCCCACTGCATCGACTATAGCCGGAATGTTGGTGGCCCAATGCCCGGCACGCTCTTTCTGGGAGTAGGTTCCCAGCCGCAGGTCCAGCAAACCCGACAGCACTGAAAGGTCAGGTAGGTGGGGCAGCTCAACTATGGTGCATAATGTTTCCTGGCTCTGTCGCACTTTTAGGCATGTAATGGTGACGAGTATTATACCTTATAGTTACAAAGGCAACTTTTTTTGTCACTGTCCCCTCCATAACAACCAAGCTATTTACCATAGCAACCAATTTGGCATGTCTCTATTTCCGCTTATGAAAATCATAGAAACGCGGGGGTTTGTTTATTTCACTCATAGGGACATATGGAACATTATATTAAATCACTGACCCCTCAAAAGCAACCAGGCTGTTTACTATAGCAAACAACTCGCCATATCCCTATCTCAGCTTAGATAAATCATAAAGATATAGAGGTTGGTTAGTTTTACTCATATTGACTTATTAAATGGCACTAGACCATTCTAACATCAAAGTTTGCTGCAAACTTTAGCCATCTTCACATCGAGTTTTAAGCTATGTTGTGATGGAATCAATAAATAGGCGCTCAAGACTATGGCTCTGTCCACACGTCCTTGGTTATTTTAAACTTATTATGTTTTCATGGTTCTGTACATTTTTGTAAATGCTGTCCACAGTGTAAACAAGGTTCCAGTTCCAAAAAACACATTGCCATTGGATCGTGATTTATTTGGTAAATTCGTTGTTTATACGCATTTTCAAAGTTTATGAGCATCTTGCATTTTCCATTCAGGTTTTTTTTTATGCAATATTCCAAAATACACATAAAAATAATCGGATAGAAATGCAGCTATTGTTCAGCATCTTCTGTTTACAAAGACTAGGCTTCTGATTGGACGATGACTCCGGCCTGTTTTCTTCAAGTCATGAAAACACAACTTGGTTGTTGACTATTTGCATTTTTAAGGGGAAGGCTAAATAAATGTAACAAATTAGTCCCTTTTTATTAGGCACACATGATCTAAAAAGAGAATAAAGAATACTAGTCTGAACAGGTGTGGTACTTTGACAATGTTTACTAGGGTAAAAGGTGATGTATAGACGCACTTTGAGATAAGGACCTCTCTGACCTCAATCTCAAACTTGGAGTGTGTTTGAGAATGACGTGAATAATGCAGTTGGCGTAGTCGGAGGCCTAGGGGAGGAATGTAAAGCTTTATGGATAAGTGTACTTTAGCTGGGCCTTGCCCCAATTCAAAAGATCCGGTTCAAGCCCCCTGTCCCAAGCTGAAAACTTCCCCGGACTTCAAGAGAGGTGAAAGAGAATGAAAAACGCAAACACATTTCCCAGAGGTCAGGAAGAATGCTGTGTCTTGTGCAGGGTTCAGCCTGAAACGTCCAGGCGGGTCGGCAGAGAGGCGCCTGAAAGCCCTCGTGGCACTGTGAATGGAGGTGGATATTGGGGTTTGAGCGGGACATTTGGGTTGGAGGTTCAAAGGGTCACGGACATTCCCTGGATGTTTCATTGTGAGCTTCGGGGGCCAGCTGACGCCACATAAGCAACAGTGGTGCTATGACTGTGTGTGGTGTTTGTGTTAAAGAGTAAAGAAAACAAGGCCAGGGTGAGAAAAAAATGAAGTGGTGAAAGACTTGAATGAAGGGCGGAATGAATGTTAAAATAATAATTTCTGTTTCCTGCAGCCCACTATAAAGTTAACTAGCAAATCTGATGCTAAACATAATTTAATGTTTTACTTATCCTTTTAGATTACACAATACATATAATACTTTTATTATCACTAAAATCATTTGAATATAATACATTTATATAATTTATTATAACTTTTTAATAATTATAAATAAATTGCATTTATATTTTGGATATTTAGAGAAGTTTTGCTGTTCAAAAACAAATTGTGTTTTTCATTTAACATTTACTTTTAGACATAAATAATACCGATTTATGGTTTTATGTACTCATAGTTAAAGTAGTTTGCGTAGTTATAAGTTAAACATCAAATTAAAGAAGCGTTTAGTTTTTATCTGAATAATCGGGGAAAAAATTGATTATCAAAATACAGTGGTACCCCGAGACACGGAAGCTTCGAGTTAAGAAATGTTTGAGATACGAAAGCCACCCTGGAACGGATTAATTTCGTATCTCAGGGTACCACTGTAATTGTAAGAGGCAGCCCTACATAAACTGGCTGCATTTTTAGTTTTTAGACCAAAAAGCTACGAAGGTTAGAGTCTAGTTGGATATTTTGAAAAATCTTTGGTTTAAAAAAAATTTGTCATTTTGAAAAATCCTTTGTTTTGCACAAATCTGTGATTTTGAAAATCTTTTATTTTGAACAAATCTGTTATTTTGAAAAATCTTTTATTTTGAACAAATCTGTCATTTTAAAAAATCATTTATTTTGAACAAATCTGTCATTTTGAAAAAACTTTTTTTAACAAATCTGTCAATTTGAAAAATCCTTTGTTTTGAACAAATCTGTGATTTTGAAAAATCTGTGATTTTGAAAAATCTGTGATTTTGAAAAATCTTTTATTTTTAACAAATCTTATTTTGAAAAAAAAATTTTGTTTTGAACAAATCTGTCAATTTGAAAAATCCTTTGTTTTGAACAAATCTGTGATTTAAAAAAATCTTTTATTTTGAACAAATCTGTGATTTTGAAAAATCTTTTATTTTGAACAAATCTGTGATTTTGAAAAATCTTTTATTGTGAACAAATCTGTGATTTTTAGCGGAAAAATCTTTTGTTTGAACAAATCTGTCAGTGCTGAAAAATCGCTTTGCTATTAAATCTGTGATTTTGAAAAACTTTTATTTTGAACAAATCTGTGATTTTGAATCTGTGATTTAGAACAAATCGCGTTTTGGGGCTGTCTGGGCTGCATTTCAAATCTTTTGTTTGAACAAATCATCAATTTAAAAAATCCTTTGTTTTGAACAAATCTGTGATTTTTTGAAAAAATTCGCATTTGACTGGTATCTGTCAGTTAAAAAATCGCGCTTTATTTTGAACAAATCTGTTATTTTGAAAAATCTTTTATTTTGAACAAATCTGTCATTTTAAAAAATCATTTATTTTGAACAAATCTGTCATTTTGAAAAAACTTTTTTTAACAAATCTGTCAATTTGAAAAATCCTTTGTTTTGAACAAATCTGTGATTTTGAAAAATCTGTGATTTTGAAAAATCTGTGATTTTGAAAAATCTTTTATTTTTAACAAATCTTATTTTGAAAAAAAAATTTTGTTTTGAACAAATCTGTCAATTTGAAAAATCCTTTGTTTTGAACAAATCTGTGATTTAAAAAAATCTTTTATTTTGAACAAATCTGTGATTTTGAAAAATCTTTTATTTTGAACAAATCTGTGATTTTGAAAAATCTTTTATTGTGAACAAATCTGTGATTTTGAACAAATCTGTCATTTTAAGAAACCTTGGCTGTATTCTCTAAATATCTGTCAGATGTATCTGACAATCTAGCATAATGACTAAGAAACAGAAGTCTTTGGAAAGGAAAAGAAAGCTTTTAAGAAATCGGAAGTCGTGATATTTTATATGGAGATTTTGCGAGAGGTGTCGACCACACACCAATCTCTGCATATTATGATGCGACCCACTCTCAGAGGCATATCCTGAGGACCGGTTCGAGAAAAGAAATGCTGCTTTAAAAAACGGTTGGGGACCACTGCAGAAAAAAACACACAGCACTCATCTCATTAGACAACAAAGAGTGGTTTGAATGCTGGAAAATGTCTTAAAAACATAAATGAAAGTCACTCTAGTTTGAACAAAAATGTGAAGAACTTTGTATCTTGATAAATAAGAGAAAGACAGAAATCAGAAATGAAAGACTGTCTAACAGGTGTGCCGAGAGGATGCCACTGACCCCCTCACCCAAAGCAGCATCAAGTTTCAGCTGGACGTCCTGTTCCCTCACTCAGAGGAAGCACACTTGTTTTCTTACCCCCTGCTCATGTCACACTCATGTCAAGAGACAGAAAAACATCCTTATAAAAAAAAAAAACATTCCCTCTTCAGCCACATGCCAAAAACAGCAAGAGTTAATCAGGAGGGTGAGTAGGTGGATATTTTTTTCATTTTCATCCGTTTGCTCTTTTTTTTTTAATCGGTGAAAGTGATGTTTTGATGGCTCATCCTACGCAGTTCACCAAGGTCCTTCCACTCAGCATTCACCGCTACGCCTAAAATAACTAGCACAGGTGAAGAGAAAAGCGGCAGAAAAACTGAGCTGCAAAATAAATCAGGAAAGAAGCAACACAGTTCCTCTCCATTAAAGCGCAGGGTCACAGAGGTTGACCTGCTTTTTAATTGCAGCGGTTTAAAAACGCATTTCGCCACTCAGTTTAAAAATACATTCACAAACCAAATCAATTTTGTAGAGGAATTTATATTTAGATATGGGTTTGCATGTAGTCGAATCAAGCATTCACTAAACAATTCATACAAAATTCTGCTGTAAAATAGTGATAATGTGTGCAAAACCATTGCTACACTGCAAAAAAATAAAATGCTTGATAAACATGGCAATCTGACATTGTCGTCATGACTGCATCGTGGAAGATTACTCTGCAGCGCCCCCTTGAATGAGAAAAATGCTCATCTCACACTAGAGAAATTGTCAGATTGGGCTAAAAAAATGTAAGGCTGTGCCTCACATACTAAATGATGGCATGATGAGCCTAGCATTCCGAATAAATCGCTATGCTTATGGAAAAGGACGTGTACAGGAAATGTATGCATTTGTGGCAGTTCCTCCCACTTACTTCCTCCAATGTGCATGAAAAAAATGTAGCATGATGAGCCTGTGATTCTGTACTTTTATGGCCTGTACAAAATAACTCTTAACAAGTAAAAAAGTTTGATAGCCCACAGGGGTGGCGGCTTTGACTCCAGCAGACTGCATGGTGCAAGGGCCCACACATCGCTGCTTGCAGCTTTGGTTGCATTTTGTTTCTCAATATGGAATCCAAAAACATGGATTATAACTTCTGTGTGATTAAATTACTTCTTGATTCTTGAAGTAATGGGTGCGACCCATTCACCAGAGCCACACATTAACAGCACCAGCACAGTCTTGATATAGATTGACATCTGAAGCAGAGCAGTGCCTTTGAGCTGTCCCTGTTACCTGCAATAGTACAGGCACCACTATTTTTAGAGTCAATGGACTGTCAGTGTATTTTTAGCCGTGCCCCTCTGAGCTGCCATATACCCTTGAGAGCTCACATGGAGAGTGACAGAGAGAAAAACGTCAGGTGAGAGAGGAAAATCAGACCCCAAGGCCGACTCTGATAAAGTCATTTAAAGTAAACCGTGGACGTGCTGGTGGTGCATTGTGACAGGTACTTAAGACGAGCTCTGGACCATCTGCCCAGGCAGGCAGTGAGAACAACAGCCCAGTTAAATGGTGCTATTCTAGGACAGGGGTCAGTATAACCTTTGGTGATGAATGGAAAGGGATCTACGTCTCCGAAAGTCTGCAAAAGCCACGTGTTTTCTTATTATTCTCAAGGAAATCTTCTCAATTTCATAATTGTCACAATTATGGTTCATGACCTGACCAAAACACAGTGACCTCGTACCAATCTGAGCACTAACAATTCAACCTTTGTGTCCATTCAGGTCAAGCAAGGCAGAATTCAACATATTGAATTGGAATGCTTGAGTGGATGGAACTTGTTGCCTGGCAACAGTTACAGCTGTTGTTAACTAGTCTACCATGACTGTATATTTACAAACTGATATTAAAAATACAAATATGTGTTAGAAAATATTTTGTATTTAGAGAGTGATGGTTGATCTAACCTTGAACAAAAAGCTTCCTCGCGTCCTTCTGTTGAGATCAGGCCTCTATAATCCATAATGACTTTAGATGTATGTTTTGGGTCACTGTCCTGCTGCAGAATTAATCATACTGTGGTATTGCATCTCCCTGTATTTCTCAGCCTTTAGAACACCATTATTCCTGATAAAATCTACAACTCCATTTGCAAAGATGCAGCCCCAAACATTCAAGGAACCTCCACCATACTTCACCATTGCCCGAAGACTCGTTGTAATGCGTACAAGCCAAATATATTAACATTTTACCTCACCAGTCCAGAGCACCCGCTTACATTTTTCTACATCCCAGTTTTGTGCATTCTTGAGTCACAATGGAGATTGAATGGTAATTAGCTTGATTTGTCTTTCGTCCACAGTACTAAGTTTCCTTAAGCAACAATCTGACAACACCATCGAACACAATGCTAAAGCAGGAAGAAAGCAGCAGAGCCCTATATGGGTTTTTATTTAATTTGACTGCAAGACAATACTTTTAAGACCAATACTGGGTGTCTGTTGATATTAAATAAAGTTAGTTGTTGTGCACTTAGGTCTATGGAATTGGTTCAGTTCTAGAAGAGGAAAGTCAACTAAAGAATTTGACTAATCAGTCCAGAGTACCTGCTGACATTTTTTCTGCATCCCAGTTCGAATAGTTTTCGAACCCATTTCTTTGTGCTTCTCCATCAGAAATTTAAATCTCAGGCTGGTTTGAATTCCGTTTCTGGGAGAGACCTTGTTGATGCAGTATAGCTACCTTGTGTCATACTGCCATGGTCAATCTAGACAAGAAAATTGTCTTTCTCAACCTGGTTGCCGTTTAAGTGTTCCTCATGCTTTTTAAAGCCTCCTACACAGATGTTTCTGCTTCAGTTTACTCTGTCTGAAAACAATAATCATTACTTTGGTACAAATTGTTGACCATTTGACTATAATGATCCCTGATATTGTGTGTATCTAAGAGTTTGGGTTGGATGTAAGAATTGATACTGGTTTGAACAAGAAATATTGACTAAAGCAATATAAAAAATAAACAAGAATTTGCAAGAAAGCATTTATGTTGTTATGTAAATGATTAAAAAACTTTGAGAAGTTGGTACAAAAATAAATGGACAAATAACTATAGTGTATGACGCACTAAACATTGGCCTTTCAGAGTGACAAAAGCATAGGATGTACGGAAGAGAGACACAATGGGTGAGAAAGGAGATGAAATATTGCGCATTTCTGGGTGCGCCTTGCATTGAATAAGTGATGAACCAGTCTGGTTCCTGTTGCTTTGATGGGAGAGCGCCGGTGTGTCTACAAAAGTCTCCTTCCAGGGTGCTTGGGACGGTCCAAGGCATTATAAGATGGACGTTTTCTATTATCAACCTGAATTTGAGGCTACGAGAGGATCCAGAGAGGTGCCGGTTCCGCCCACTGTTATGTCAACAGGATATGTGCGAAACCAGTTCAAGCACGACTGTGGTTACATAATCATAACACAAATTTCCACACTTTACCACCTACTCTTTTGCAATGATAATGTGTGATGTTCATATTCCTAGTAAACAATGATAGGGTCCTCTGAAATCCGGAATGGGGATAACACAGATTCAGCCGTGAAAAGAATACCAGTGACTCTTCGAACTATAATGGTACGGTGTTCTATAACATTCACCCAACACAGGGTAAAAGACATCAAGATCTTTTATAGACATGTCATGACTAAACATCACAGAGAGTAAAACCAGCAATTTGTGTATTACAGGGTAACTACCTTAGACGGTATGCGTCAAAGTAGGCCACGCCCCTTCACTGAGACTGAGCATGACAGAGTGGCAAAATAAGGAAGAAAATGGCTGTTTTTAGTAGAGAAAAGTGTAGAACTTTTAGAAATTTCCTTTCAGTGATCTATAAATTTGGCAAGAAACTTTCCTGAAAATTATATGTTCCCGATTTCAACTTTAAGAAAGTTCACAAAACAAGGTGCACAAAAGTCTCCACATAGTTTAAAGCAGAATTCGTCATTTAAGACCACCTTTGACCATCTGGCTGTATGTGGACAGGTGTTTTAATAGAGAGTATATTCACTAACTAGATTTCTGTAGATAAAGCCATAACTCCCTGGGGGTCACATGTTTGTGCAGTTACTTAATGTTAATAAAAAGTTCCTTCAACCACCGCTGATCTGGTAATATGGGTGAATCTAATGTTGAGTGCTTGTTTGACATTTCGTCCCAATTACATCATTTCTGACATTAGTAGAATTAGTATATTTTTAAAACAATCCCTGTGAGTAACATAACATTCTCACAACACCATCGAACACGCTTAAGTATGAAGAAAGCGGCAGAGCCCTATATGGGACTTTTTTTATTTGACAGTGAGACATTACTTGTAAAACTGATACTACATGTCTTTTAATATCAAATAATGTTAGTTGTGGTGCGATTGCATGGAGTTGGTTCAGTTCTAGAAGCTGAATGTCAACAGGATTTAATCATTATTTGAAAAGTCATGGGAATATGTTACAAAGAAGTCCTCCCATACAGTCAATAGCATTCGTCGATGTCATTAACATCCAAACGCTAAGGAGGAATATATATATATATATATATATATATATATATATATATATATATTAGGGGTGTAACGGTTCACGGTATGTATTGAACCGTTTCGGTACGGCCTGTTCGGTTCGGGACGCTTGCGTACCGTTTCGGTATTCTGTATTTTTATTAAATAATATAAATGTGTTATCAGCGCGATATTAAGCGCAGCGGAACAATGTTCCTAGGCGAGTTTCCGCACGGACGCTATTGACTGACGAGCACGAGCGAGAGAATCATATCAAAAGCGAAAGAGAAGCCAGAGCTTGAAGACCCTCTCACCTCACTGCGGTCTCGTGTTTGAGAACACTTTCGCGTCTCTGTTAAAAGACATAACGGGGATAGACGAGTGGATAAATTTAAAGTTGTATGCCGACATTGTTCCACGGAGATCGGGCAGGCAACACATCTAACATTTTCTACTGCTGGAGATATTATAACCAGATATATGCTCTCTTCAGAAAATGTGGATAGGTAATCTATCCTAACTAGTTGCAGTATTTCATTTTTTATTAAAAAAAAAGTGTTTTTCGTAATAAAGAGTGCAATTTATTTAAAATATCACCCAAATGTGTCACTTTTATTTATTTTATGCAAGAATTCTACTGTGTATTGGCAGCTTTTCAAAATAAAGAATATGTAAGTTCTTATTGTTTTGTACCGAACCGAACTCTCCAAGACACTGTACCGAACCGAATACGATTTTAGCGTACCGTTACACCCCTAATATATATATATATATATATTCCTCCTTAGCGTTAAAATTTAGTACCTTTATTTTTATTTTAGCACCTTTATTGTTTACCATGGTGAGAGGAAATTCATCAAAACCGTTAGAAAGTAAATGTCAGGAAGAGCTTGGAATCCCTGAAAACACCTGTTATAAAACTAAAAATGTCTGCTAATTGTGTGCATTTAGTTTTCGGAGCTCGAAAAGCATAAACAAAGCATTGAATGTCTCGCCCAACGAAATGTAACCGAAATCGATGAGCACTTCCTGCTTAGGGCTCTAGTTTTTCCATTTGAGTGTGGCCAGTCACTCTCTCGCCCTGTAAGGCTATCTTTCTCAAAGCTCTCGTGGTGGAAAGTGAACCTTCCCCTGGGTTATTCTATCTTTAGCCGTTTACTTCCATCATGTCACGTCTTGTCACCAGAGCCGGTAGCAGGCCTTCAAGCTGGTATCCACACCTCACGGCCACCCAATCTCCTGCTCTTTACAGCACAGGAAGAGCCTCTTTGCCTGCTTCCTGTCTGTCACTCTGACATGCACCCTTCAGAAACTTGAAACCAAGTGCTTCATGCACACACTCGCGGACCAGAGGAAACCTCACATACGCACTCGCAAAACCCTTAACATAATCAATACGTTTTTTTATGAATAAAATTATTTTTATGATCCTAATGCCTTCCTAAGAATATGATTCTAAGAACACACACACACACACACACACACACAACAATTTTCAATTATTCACATATAATGAAACCATTCTGTGTTGTTTAATGATTAAATAAAAAACACAAGTCTTTATGATTGTGTATTTGTATTTTTTTAAAAATTACTTGTTATTTAGATTTTTTTTCTTATTGTTTTGAAAACGAAATGAAATTTGAACTTTAGTTTTGAAACTTTTATTTTGTTATGAAAACCTGCAAAATGAGTTGCTTTCAAAATAGATTTGTAATTACTTCAAATTGTGATCTTTTGTTTGAAAAATGTGACATTTTCTTTTGAAAGTGTACTATTATTTTAAATAAAAAAAGGAAAATAGTTTACATTTAAAATAAAAAAAAACATGCAAAATTAGGTGTATTTAAAAAACTTGTTTTAGAATTTGAATTTGTTTTGAAAATGCACTTTTATTTTTGAAAATCGCCACTAGATTACAAACTTTCATGACTATTTTGTTGTGAAACCTGGAAAATTACCGTAGTTGCTTTAATTATTGTAATTGTGATTTTTCTTTTTGTTTTAAAATGTACTGTTATGTATATTTTGTATTTATGTATATTTATATTTTGTAGTAGCATCACTAGATTTAAAACTTGTATTTTGTAATAAAAAAAATTACATGCAAAGGTTGTTTTAAAAAAAGACTTGTTTTAATATGTGATCCTGCTTTTGTTTTTAAATTATTTTCATATTATTCTAAATTATTTTTCTTAATATCGTCACTAGATTTGTAACTTTTATTCTGTTTTGCATTTTAAACAAGAGAAGAAATCTCCAAACGTAGGGTTTTTAATCAAGAAAAGTGCACAAAGTTCAATTTGAGGCATAATGCATTTTTGTTTTGTTTTTGTTTAATTCCTCTTTAATTGATCTTTTGTTTGTGTCAGTTGAATTTTTGTCATTTTGAAAAGTGACCTTTTGTTCTGAAATTTTTATTTTGTGCCAAAATGAAACATTTCATTTCTTTTTTTTTGGTTTTAACCACTACAGACCCAAAACAAACCAACCCTCGTCTGTTATTGAAAGGCTTTCAGGACAATCTTTTTGAACTGTTTAGTCACCTCTAATCTCGTTTATGTTGCTTGTACACGCAAAAGATGACTTAAGGCCTAAGTAAACAAAAACTATGCTAAATAGAGTCCCCTTACCACAAAGAGAGAGAGAGAGAGAGAGAGAGAGAGAGAGGCTGAAAGGAAACCAGAGAGCCAGTGAAGAGGAAGTGATGGCAGGAAGCACCACACAAAAAGGCGCCACGAGTCATGCTTCTCTGTCGCTCACTTCCTCCTGTCTCTGCTCCCACCCACGCAAGGCAGGGGAGCAGAATGAGGAAACTCTGCCCTGTTGGATCCTGAGATGCTCATGGCCACAAACAACAGGCTTCCCTCTAAACGAACCCTGATTGGTGGGATAGATGAGGGCATCTTGAATCACTTTGTTAAACATGAATGAAAAAAGACAGTTTGCTTAACGTAGACGGACGTCGGGTTATGATGTTTCCTATTTAATGCCTCACAATGGAACATGTGACTGCAGAGGCTTTTTGCTTTCTGCAGAGAGATGTAGGTTCATTCAGAACCAAGTGATGGAGTCATTCTTTCAGAATCAGAACCAGCAAAATCCAAGTGCTGGCAAAATAATAACAATTAAACAGAACAATCTAACTATAGTGTGGCAAAAAAAGTTATTTATTTGCAAATTGTGGTGGAAAATTTGAAAACAGCCCCAAAGCATGATGGCAACTACACACAAGGTAGTTATTCTGCATCAACAAGGTCTCTTTTTTTAAAGCACAAGTAAGCAATGGCAGCAGCTGCTCTGGACTGATGGATATAGCTGAGGAAAGTTTATTGGTCAAGGGCTGGAGAGCAATAAGGTAATGACTGTCTGCAGAGAACAGTGAAGCATGGTGGAGGTTCCTCGATGGTTCGGGGATGCATTTCTGAAGAAATTTGAGATTTCTTCAGGATTACTGGTGTTCTCAATGCGGAGGTAGATACGCATCACCATTCGAAACCATCGAACGATTGGCCCAAAATGTATTCTGCAGCAGGACAATGACCCCAAACACATAATTAGATATTAAGAACTATACATCTTCAGCATGACCCCCACTTCCTGCACAATCATTGCAGGCATCTAGTACTTCTTGCACAGAAGATCTGTGGTTAATAGGGGTGTAACAACATATCGGGACATCGAAATACAAAATTGTCACAATACGTATTGTGGAGCTACTGGGAGATATCGTCTAGGAGCTGAAGTGCTTAGTAATTCTAGTCACTTCTGAAACTTCTTTACCTTGTCTTCTTTTCATGTAATATTTACTACTAGACATTTATGATTTTAAATGAGAAACAGGAGGAACATTATAAAACAAGCTCTTCATCACTTACAGAGCCCCCTAGTGGCTGGATGATACAACACAACTGAACTAAACGCTTTCTTTGTCTCCATTACTTGCATAAATAGTTTCAATAGTTGGTTAAAACAGTTTTGTAAAACATTACAATAATGTGGACATAACATTGTGATACCCCTACTGGTTAGTAGGGGTATCACAATGTTATTGTGCTTAATAGAAGAAATGGTGATGTTTTGAAGGGTGGTCCTGCCAAATAGTGATTCGCTTTAGATTTATCTTAACTAAATTTTGTAAACACTTCCATTCATTGTATGTAGCATTTCTAAAACCTTTTGCACAGAACTACATATAAACTTTTAAAATAATGTATAAATATTTGTAGTGTTTGTCACAAATGCTCAACAAATAGATAATTACACATTCCCTCAACGTCTGCTGCACACATATCCAGTGAGTCTAGTGGGAATATTAATAGAGAAATCAATGAGTGCGCATGCATGTAAACCGGATATTTGTTTTCTCTTCATGCAGTACAGTGAGTACAGATAAAAAGGGACAAATGGAGCAGAGAAACAGAGAGGGAGAGAATGAGCCACTGTCTATTATTAGACTATGGCTCCAGCAGCAAAGTGAGGTCACATCAGAGCCCAGCTTTGGGCACGTGTGTGAGCTCTGTGTGTTTTTGCTTTCATGCTTGAGCTGCTCTACATAGCTGGATTCAGGGAACTCAAAAAAAGAGAAAAGGCTTGAAAGAAAGACTTCCTGTAAACATGCGAGGAGCCCACAGTCTGTGGCGTCTCACAGCATTTCCTCAATCTGCTTATAAAGCTGAAAGCACAGCATTTTTCACGGAAGCACGAGAACATTCCATTCATTTGGATCAAAACAAGGCATGCTGGGACGAACATGAGTATGGAGAGCTGCCAGTGGCATAAATGTCTGAATATTTTAAAGAATCATTTGGAATTCGTCACTTTATGAGTCATCTTACAGCGCATTTGTACCAGATGGTTTAAATTGCTTATCAGAAATACAATTATTGTCATTAACTAAGAAAGTGAACAAGATTTTCAAAATGGCAATTTAAGTGGAAATCTCATTTAGAACAAGTCACTAAAGTTTAAAAAGTGTATTGAGCAACTATTAACTTTATTTTTAAAAATGCTGTAAATTGACCCAATTTATCATTGATATTTTTTAATCGGTTGCTCGGGTAAACAATCTGGTTGCTATGGAGAAATCTATGATGTGATGAGTGATCTACACAAAGACATTTTTCTACCATTTACTGAAGCTGTGTTATAGATCTGCTCATTTGGTTGCTATGGTAAATATCCTGGTTGCCATTATGTTCCTCAAGTCAATATGAGTAAAATAAACCAACCCTCACGATTCTAATTTACTAAGCTGATATAGAGATATGCCAAATTGGTTGCTATGGTAAATAGTGTGGTTGCTATGGAGAAGTCAGTGGCATTATAATGTTCCAAATATAACTGTGAGGAACATAAAGCAAACCTCATGTCTCCATTGTATACCAAAATTTAGATAGGGTTCAGAAGATTTTAGTTGCTATGGTAAATAGTGTGGTTGCTATAGAGAAGAAAGTGACATTATAATGTTCCAAATATCACTGTGAGGAACAGAAAGCAAACCTCATGTCTCTATTGTATACCAAAGTTGAGATAGAGTTCGGGAAGATTGGTTGCTAAGGTAAACAGTGTGGTTGCTATGGAGGAGTTGGTGATATTATAATTTTCCAAATGTCACTGTGAGTAGAATAAAACATGTCTTTATCCTTTACCAATGTTGATATTGGGTTTAAAAGATATTGGTTGCTAGGGTAAACAGTTTGGTTGCTAGGGAGTTGTAAACCAACATTTCTTCATAAACGAACCTACAGTTTTTTATGAGTCATATTCTATGTCTTTTCCCAAGTCAATGGTAATTATTTAACCACTTCTAGAGCCTAGGGTTCAAATACTTTTGGTATGTTTTTGCACAGATGACCCCCACAAGTCTGATCAGTTTGAGTTACAGTTTTACCCTATTTTAAGTCATTGGAAAAGTTTCCAGGATTCTCAGCGATTTCCCAGAATTCATTTAGTGGCACCATTCTGAAAAGATATACCAACCCGATCTGGACCAGTTTTGATCTCTTGGCAAAATTTGGTAGCTGTAGCTTTGACAAGCCCACATAATATTATTGTTTTTAAGATAATACTTGTATCCTTTTTTAGTTATTCACAAGTTTATCATGTTTCTTTAGCTTATTATTATTATTGATTTCAAATAAATACTACTTAAGTGATTATTTTGAAAATTCATGATGTTTGGGAAGGTATACAATATTTATTTTTCCAATAAAACAAAGATTAATGGTTTAAAAGGGGATTGTGAATGGCAACTAATGCGGCAAAATATCACTAAAGCTTTTTTATTAGCTGATCTATGCTGCCCCCTGGTGCTTCGATCAAACCAAACAGTATTCAGCACTTACCGGAAACGAGAAAACAGGTCCCACCTCAATCACCTGAGGGTCACCAGTCTGGGTATCAGCCACAGAGGGGTTGATCTGTAAAAATCAAACGCATTGACGTCAATCAGAGTTATATCACACAAGCATCGGATTGATCCACATACACAGTAACACTGACCTCCACTGTGCCGTTCTGAGCTTGGTGTTGGTGAGGTGCTCGAGGGTATATGTCCACGAGATGAGGAGGAGGATCTGGTGTCACTCGTTTGCTATGCCTTCTCAAAAGATCTCTGTAGTCCAGTGAATCAAAGTTGGTTTTCCACATAAGAACCTAAAACCCAGAAGTTCATCATGAGGGAGATCAGAGCTGTGCTGTTCGGAGAGTAAAGGAAACCTTGCAGGATGCTACCTGAGAGTCAGCTCCTCCTGAAGCAAAAAGATCTCCTTCTCGAGAAAATGCCACAGTTAGCACCGGACCCTGTGAGCAGAGGAGAAAATATTCTGACTATAGCTTCATTTTTTAAAAGCTATATAGTCTATAGTAGAGATACGTGCTATTGAGTAGAAATTAATAATGTCCAACTTTATCTGCTAAACACAAAAAAGCTTTGTAAAGAACACAATTTTATCTACTATTTTATTGTTTGGTGTTATGTATAAACTCCAATTTGGTCTCATTATAGCGTTAATACAGAAATTATGTAAATGTGTTGGAGAGAAACACTTTAGTGATGGATATAATCAGACAAAGCCAATTACTGATTGGCTGGAGATAACAAAACTGTACAGCTCAAACGAAGCACTTACTCCCCCATGTGGTGGCTTTTATGCAGGACAGGACAAAGTTAATAAAAAAAAAAAGAAAGCCAATCATTGCTCGCGAATTAGCATACATTTAGCAGGTCTCACCCACTTGGCAACATCACATTGAATGTCAAATATCCTCTAAATGGAAAACCGTAGAGACATGGGGTGGCTTTATATTAATCTATAAGTGGAAAGTAGATAGTACTTCTATAGCAACCAGACTTTTTACCATAGCAACCAATTTGGCATATCTCTATCTCAGCTTGTGAAAGTCACAGAAACAAGGGGTTTGGTTAATTTAAATTCGCATTGACACAGGGAACATGATATTATGTCACTGACTCCTACATAGCAACCAGACTGATTTCCGTAGCAACCAATTTGGCACATCTCTATCTCAGCTTATGGACATCATAGAGACATGGGAGTTGGTACATTTTACTCATATTGAGAAGGGGAATGTTGTCACGGACCCCTCCATAGCAACCAGACTGTTTTCCAAAGCCACCACTTTGGTAACTCTTTTTGTCATCTTTTTAAAATAATAGAGACATGAGGGTTAGCTTATGTTGCTCTTTTGACAATGGCATCAATAGTTTAAAAAGGCGATAACAGAATCCAACATCGAAGGTTGCATGCAAACTTTTGCCAGCTATTTAATTTAACGTGATTTGTGCATTTTCCTTTTTAACATTTATTTGTCAATACGTCCTTTATTTCATTTTATTTTAATCTTTATTTTTTATTTTTCTGTATCTGAAGAGCTCATCCTTTTTACATAACATTTTACTTGTTGAATGTTTCTACAACTATGTTTAATAAAGTTCTTTATTTGATAAAGTTTTTTTTTTTATTTAAGCAAACAAAAGAGTGTTCTTCTACATCTATAAGCTAAACTATAAAGAAAACAGTTTCAGAACTTAAAATGCAGATGTTCATTTAAAAAAATGCCTTTTATTGGGGTTATATACAAAAAAAGGAGTCACGGCATCTTTTACGCTGGCCGGTGTTTCATCTCTTTTCATTTTTACATGAGATCACAATAAAATCAAGACTGTTGGCCATTTAGTGCGCTCAATTATTCCGGCTGAACATGCTACAGAATCTGATATTTTTTTTAAATGTATAACATTTTCATGTAAAAAATAATTAGTGCTGTTAAAATTTGAGTGATTAATTTGAAATATTTAACGTGTTACAAAAAAATGAACACGGTTGTTCAATAAGCAAAGAAGTATGGATAAGAGTATGTATTTGTCACAGACTGTTACATTCATGTCTTTTCACAGTTTCACAGTTTTCCCAGTGTATTTACATCCATCTTGGTCATGTGATCAGAGTTCCGTCACATGATCGCTCATTCTGTCTTATGCCACAGTCTGTCCCTTCCTGTTTGCTATTTAGTTTCATTACTCCACAGGTGTTTTGTGTAATTCTGTGTATATATTCCCGCGCCTACGTTAGCTTGACACAGGACCGTTGTTGATCACAGTCACACAACACAAGCCTTCCATGTGACTATAGTGAGTTTGTGAACAAAGTCTGGTCATTCGTTTATTTAGTTTACTTTATTCCTCCTCCTTTGCAGAAGTCTTTTGTTATTCACGGTTTCACAACAAGGGTGTTTGCTTTTGTATTTATATTACTTGTTTTTATGATCAATAAACGATAACAAATATTGCTTTAAAGCCAACAGTTTGATGGTATTGATTGTATTGAAGGTTTATTTTATTGTAAAATACCAAACTAGGAGTCAAGCTGTTGCAGATAAAATTGTTAGCTTCTACATACTAATAATTAGCTTCTACGTCTTTAAAGAAACATCAGAGAGGAGGCCACAACTATGAATTTTCTATGTATATTAAATGCTGTTCTATGTACGTGTTATAATGGTTTCGATTGAAACTTAATGAAAGCTACATGATCGGGCTGATTAACGTCTTATTATCGTGTGTACATTGAACTGGAATATGCAAGACAGTGCTACTTTAGAAACAAAGTTGCCCACAATAAGATTAAAGGGGTTTCATTTAAGTTATGATTAGGAAATAAACTAAATAGTTCAAGATAGTGATACCTTGTGGCCGTGAAGCGTGTAGATGAGCCTCCCCTCCAGCAGGTCCAAGATCTTCATTGTGCCATCACTTGAACCACTGATCAAATAGTTTCCGGAAGCATGGAAGGAAAAGCAGTTTATCCCAGCACTGTGAACTAAAACCAAATGATAAAATGATGAAATCTTGCAAGAACTGAGAGCATCGTTGTTTCTATTCACCTACCTTTGTAATGCTGGATTAACTTGTTTGTCCTAATATCCCAGATTTTTAAAGTGTTGTCCGCTCCTGATGATGCAATGCATGTTCCACTGGAATTGAAGTCCACAAATGTTGCTGACCTAAATAAACAGTTAAAAAGATAATCTGTCATTGTTTTTTTTCTTTTTTTGAGATGAGAAACCAGTAAACCAGTAAACGATTTGCTCAAACCAGTTGCTTGGGTAAACTACGGAGAATTCAATGATATCATCAAAAGGTTCCTTCTTACTAGGTTCATTTTTGAAGCTGGGGTATAGATGATAATTTGATTGGGATCAGTGACCAAACTATTATCTTCCCCATGTCAAGATTAATAAAATAAACCAACCCTCATTTCTCTATTATTTTCCTACGCAGAGAAAGACACGTCAAATTGGTTGCTATGGTAAAAAGTGTGGCTGCTACGGAAGGAACATATTATAATGTTCAAAATGTCACTGTTAGCAACATAACCAAATCCTTGTGTCAACTTTTACCAAAGTTGAGATATGGTTCAGAAAATCTGGTTGCTAGGGTAAACCGTTTGGTGTCATTAAAATTACATTATACAGACGGGTTTTGATGTCTTGGCAAAGTTTAATGGCTGTAGCTTGAAAGGTCTTGGATGAGATGTGTTTAGAATTTTTTTGTCCAAAGCAAAAGACGAATAATATCCATAACAACATAATGAAGTTCACTTAATTGAAAGCAGAAAATGGCAATTTTCATTGCAACATCTGCATTGTTCAGTTGCAAGGTGACACTGTTGTGTCCACTCAGAATATTTATTTATAACCCTAGCTGAACTATGCATGATGTCAGGTGTTACAGAACATCCTGAAAACACAGCATTCAAAAGAACACGTTGTTCTCACCCGCCGTAGTCTGTGAAAATATTGATGCACTGCCGCGAAGATGTTTCCCAGAGACGAACTGTTCGGTCATCACCACAGGAAGCAACAAGACGACCGTCTGGTGAAAACCTACCAAAAACAGACAAGTGATGGTTGGAGAAATGCCACTTCATAAAATCCCCCCGACAGATGGTCATCTCGAACCTTGCGCAGCGCACCCAGTTGGTGTGTCGGCTTAGAGAGTAAAGGAACTTCTTGCGCTCAACAGCCCACACTTTCACAGACTTATCATCTGAGGCTGTGAGCAGCCTTTGGCCATCGCTGGAGAACTGAACACTTCGGACACTTGCAGTGTGTGCTTTGAACACAGTGGACTCACCCTTTCTGTAAAGAACAATTACAAACAAAAGTGTAATGCTGAGATCTCTTTTCTTTAATATTGCAAACAAAATGGTCAACACTTTTCAAAATTCTGTACTCTTTCAAAAAGGTTGGTTAGATCATAACATTATTCAAACAACACTTAAAATGCTAATTCAGTCTGGTTCTGTGGTACAGCGGCAACCCAGGTTCGAATCCCAAATCTGTTGTCATTTCCCAGCCTTCCCCCTCTCTCTACCCACATCTCTTCCTTTCTCCTTACTGTCCTATCGTTCCTAATAAAGGCAAAAATGGCCGAAATATCTTGGTATGCTGAAGGATTCAGAGTTACCCTGATTGTAAATAAAAGCCATGTCCATCTTCTGAAAAACAACTTCACGCCATAATACCCCTGCATCAAACCTCACAGATGGCACGATGTACTAAGACAAGTACATTCTCCTGACACCTACTTAAATTGTACTATTCCATCAACTTGTCATCCAATAATGAAATAAAGACACTGCATAAGTGACAAACATGTGAAATAAAGATTGATTGAAGGTCTGGGAAGAAAAAAAACAAGTGTGAAAGAAAAAGAAGGTGCTGAGACAAATAGCAAACAAAAAAACAACTAGCAGCATCAACTAATTTTTTACATTTAAATATAGGTTAAAAGAAAAACCTAAAAGTTGGCATCAGGCTGTACTTACATGCTGGGTGTCCATAATCGAACGGTTTGATCTCTTGATGAGGATGCCACCAATGAACCACTGGGAGCAAAATGAACCCCTGTAATGACATCAGTGTGACCCACAAATCTGAACGCCCGGGCTTTGGGAGCGAGGTTCCAGATCATCAGGCTTTTATCGAAGGATCCAGTAGCTTCACAATAAATTACAAGCAGTTATAATACAATTATGTCAAGTGAAAAACTAAAGTAAAACTCACATACCAAGCTGTTTATTGTTGGGATTGAAGTCAGCACAGGAAACAACATCTTTATGACCTTTAAAATGTCTCTCGAGTGTGGGATCCTCCTGGTAAACAACAAGGGTTTTGAAGAAAAAGTACATAATGTTGCTGAATTTGTAGAAGGGACTCTGGAATGGGGAGTCAACTGAAACACCAAAGAATTAACTGTGCTCGGGGTGTTTTGATACACATTCACATTTTCACTTGTTAATGGAAATTGGTTAGCACATCATTTGTAGAAACAAGTTACAAGTTCAAACTTTAAGCTTATATTTACCAATTAAACCTCCTCTGGTTGGTCACTTACCATTACAGAAGCCATTGTTCCGGTTTAACTCATATAAAATGTATGAAATTAAGAAAGTTGGTGCTTTGTTTAGACGTAAATAAAAAAAACCTCCGCCATATTCAGTCACTTCCTTTCTGTCAAATCAGCCGCGTTTTCCGAAGACCAGTCAAATCAACCTCCGAACTCTCGATTCAGTCTAGCTAGTCGAAAAAAGACAGAGATCGTTTACTTTGTTTAATCGCAGTTAACTCGTATAGTTCAATAAGAAATAAACTTAATGTAGAAGTTACCAACTCACATTCGTTAGAACAATCGAACGCATCCTGGGGTTCATTTCAAAATGAGCAAGCGGATCTTTTAAGGATTCGATTCCTGTTGAGCTAAAGTGCTGCAAGATGCAGCATACTTTACAACACAAACGTCTTTACGTCAAACGTCAGCGATTAACTATATTTTTCGCTTTTACGAAAAACCATCACGTATGCCTGTCGCTAAAGAATAACCCGTTTGCAACGCACTGGCGTGACGCCGTTGCTTAGCAACAACCCAAACGATAAAGAGGAACGCTTCAACTTGACGCTGTAAGAACGACGTTGCTGATTGGACAACCAAATTGAAAAGCCAATCAGCTCAGACGTTACTCAAAGAGGGAACATATCGTTGAGTTTTGATTTTGGTAGCAGTCGTTAGCCGCCGAAGCTCTGCTACTGAAAGATGTCACTGAAGCAGGGTATCGGCGATTCTGCGGTCAGTAGTTTGTCTGTTTATGAATTTAATTACATTCATTATGGTATATTACCAATCGAACGCATTTTGTGATAGTCATAATAGAGAGGTTTAAAGGGAACCTGACACTAGTGTGTTGATGCTCCTCCGTTGCCATTAACGTAACGTTAGTACACGTCAAACCATCAACACTCAACAGCAGTGGAGGCTTTTATTTCGGTTTAATCTCCATATGCATCCAAACTTACACTCATAATGTCACTTCAAGCGACTAACTTATAATTACACGTCCCTTTAGTTTTTAAAGAAGAGGATTCCCCAGAACCCAAAATATCAACATGTAAAAACCAGACTTGATACAGGTATCAATTTCAGAATGTAAATTAAATCCATATAATAAGATGTTAAGGCTAACACAGTTTGTTTTCTAGGCTTCAGCCTGACGAAATACATGGAGAGGCTGGAGGAAGCAAGAAAAAGTGAGAAATTCAACATTTTTGGTTTATTATAAAAATATGGATGCGTGATGTGGTGTGGCTTGCAAGTTCTTAAATATCTCTCTGTTAAAAAATTTCGATAAAGTTTTGTTGACCTTTCTCAATCTGTACATCCTTTTTTGGCTTACAAGTTATTTAGAGACCACTACTGTGGTTTTTGAAAGGTTCATAATTGGATTTTGGGAGTCTCAAACAACATCTGCGCAAGGTCAAAAAACCTTTCATCATGTTTAAATATATATATATATAATAAATAAATAAATATCAGGGTGGCAAATGGAACCTGACACCAGTGTGTTGATGCTCCATTGTTATTAATATGACATGTGACATTGGTACACATCAAACCATCAGCAGTCATCAGCAGTGGGGGCTTTTAAAAGCCAATCAGCAACGTCGTTACTCAAAGAGGGAACATATCGTTGAGTTTTGATTACGCAAGTTATTTCAAGGTGCTGGAGTGGACCAGTCTCCCTCTAGAAAATTTTGCAGGGATGACTTCACTGCTCTAGAGGAGATCTTCCCGGAGGAATGGGCCCCTGATCTTGCCAAGGAACCTTATTTTCCATCAAAATTTAAAACTAATTCTCAAAAAATCCTACGATGTGATTTTCTGGATTTTTCATCATTTTTTTGTTGATAAACTCTCTTATCTGTGGGTAATCTGCAGGGGTCACCAACCATTTTCAAACTCGGAGCTACTTCCTGGGTAATGATTAATGCAAAGGGCTACCACTTTGATACCCTCTTCTGAATTTATTAATAATTAAAGATATTCATCTCTGTAAAGATACTGATCGTGTTACTTATTTCTCACAATGAATTAACAAGGCAGAAAACAGACAAATATTTATGTGGAACACTTTATTTTTATATTTCGTCTTAGTGCAACTGTTATTTTAAATTGAAAAATATATATGAATGTTCAAAACACTGCAAAATGATCACTTCTACAACAGTCCAGGGAAATCACAATATCCAATGTACAAAAAATAAATCATATAAATACTAAAAGTGAGCTGAGATTGAAAACTATTTTTTATTTTTTTTTTACATTTTAACATAAACAATTTTTACATTTTACAAATGCATTGAACTAAACATGAACTGGAAACCAAATCTGGTATCGGTTTCTTTCAGTTACTGGGAAGCCTGGCATTACGTGCAGTTTACCAGTATGTTGTACTCAGAGTGAGTCTTGCAGCTTTTTCTGCATTCAGTGCGCTGCTCTGTGGATAGTTGGTAGCTTGTGTGGCACGTTGTGAAATATCTCTCGACGTTGTACCGCTTGGCCGCCGCCACCACAGTCATCACGCACACGAGACAAACACACGCTCCTTCCACAGAGGTAAAAAAACATGTACCTCGCAGTCGTTGCAAAAATGAAATGATCTTTTTATGGTGTCAGACGTCATTTTTGCTGCGCTGCTTGTTTCGTCGTAGCGCATCATACTGAACTTTGAACTCTACCAGGTCGTAGTTCACACACACACACACGCACACACACACACACAATTAAGCATGCTCAGAAAAGTAAATATAGCCTGCCGGAAATAGCCCTGCAGTTCAGCCAACAGAGGCAACCCTGAGAACACACAAAACACACACTGAGCCCTCTTGGCTATAAATACTTGGCCAGTGTCCATTTAGATGATTTTAGCTTGATTTAAGACCAAACCATGTGGGAACCGAAAAAATGTCCCCTCTTGGCTCTGCTGTCCCCACTTCGTTGGTGTGTAACCACACCACGGTCCACACTTGGATAGGTAGGCAAGCACACACACACACCTAAATATATATTACATTTTTTTAAATAATATGTTATCACAAGAAGCTTACGTGCAAGTGTCATTTAAACATAAATATCAATTATATCAAGTTAGATTCAGCTCACTGGAAAGTGGCACTTTGAGCTATTTTCAGAGCAGGTAGCGGGCTACTCATGTGGTTGGTGACCCCTGGTCTACAGTGAAACCGATACAGTGGGGTCACTGGGAATCTTGGAGAACATTTAAAAAGATGTTTGCAGAGCTCTACTCTCCCTAGCTTTTCGTTTGTAGAGTAGAATGAAGTTTGGCAGATAAATGAATGTAAAGTTAAAAATGGTAACCGTCCTCAGGATCCAGGTGAAAATTGTGTGTAAATGTAATGGTTACAAACTTGTAAATAAACTCTAATCGAAGTGTATTTTTCAGATTACAGATATAGGAAGGATGAACTTTTTAAAAGACTGAAAGTGACTACATTTGCGCAGCTGGTAAGTGAATTATCAGTGATTGTTCTTAAGAAAATATACTTGCAGTGCTCAGTATTTTGAGTTGTTTGTGAATTTAAAACTTAAGCTTTACGCAGCAATTCTTCTAGTTATGCTTGCACACAGTTTTTGAAGAACTTTGCTGGAGGTTGTTCCAAACATCTTGGAGAACTAATGTTGAACCTTCTTCCTCACATCCTTCACTGAAACAGAAATCCAAGCAAAGCTGAAAAAGCTTACATTTAGATAAAAAGAAGAATTATGTAGTTTAGATTATTTAGCTGATTCTTAAAAAGAAAAATGCTTATATTTATTTGCTTGAGTTAAGATACTTTTTAAAACAATCCTTTGCCAGAATTAGAAATGTGACTCAACAGATTCTTACGGATGTCTGATTTTAAGAAATCAATGTTAAGTTCTGATAAAAACACCCCTCTCAGAACAAGAACGATTTTATGGAGAATCTTTCATGCACATTTATGCTAAAAATGTCTCAAAGTTCCTAGCACCACCCGTTGTTATATCTCCCATAGTTCCATCATTTTCTTAAACTGAGAGAAATTACATTTGCTCTTCCCAGGGCCTTCCGAAGATCCAAGATGCAACTATCTGCAGAAAAAGTCATGGAAATTCCCCTGTTTTTTCAGGAGGGGGTGGGGTTAGGGTAACAGGAATGAGTAAAAAGCTTGGGACATGACAAAAAAAACATTTTAATCTAAGAAAGTATAGATATTTGAAACAAATATTATATGTGTATTTACATATTAATGAAAAAGAAAAGTTCTTTTTTTCAAAAGATCTTAATAATTATATTTTATGGTCAAGTGTAGCATCAGAGACTGGAGACGAGCAATAAATGCTATTTTCAGTGTTTTATGTGGATTTTATCAATATTTTGAATGTTCAAGCTTAAATTTACAATGAGATTAGTATGTAGTACACTTTGCTTAGTAATAAAATGTATTTATGAAGCAATTTTAATCCTTATTTTCAAATAAAAAGTCCCAGGGACAAAAATTGCACCCATTCATTTCTATTGCTGAAAGCATTCTTTGTTTAACGCTTTTGCACAGTACTAAATTTATTATTTAAATTACTTTAATATTTTACTGTATGTAATTTTTTTTTCAGGTGATTCAAGTTGCTTCCGTGTCGGATCAGAATGACAACATCCAAGAGGAAATGGCGACATTAGAAGGTGGAGTTTCTAATACTCTTTAGCACCTTTTCTAGAATTATTCACAGTATTTATTACATTATATTCTGTCAATTTGATACTTGAAATCTTTATTAATAATTTGAAATCTTAAAAAGCTAAATAAATATTCTGTTGACACAAATCAGCCAATCACATGGCAGCAAGTCGATGCATTGTATGTAGACATGGTCAAGACAATCTGCTGCAAACCGAGTTTCAGAACGAGGAACAAAGGTGATCTAAGTGACTTTCAATAGGATTATTTCAGAAACTGCTGATCTACTGGGATTTTCATTCCCAACCACCACTAGGGTTTACAGAGAATGTCCAGAAAAAGAGAAAATATCCACTGAGTGGCAGTTTGTCGGCATAGAGGCCTTATAAATGCCAGTAGTGCTCAAAACCGGTCTGGGTCTTGTCACGGTCTCGACTCTCTGTGATGTCGGTATTGTCTCGGCTGTCTCTGGTCTAGGTCTCGACTGCACAGGTGTCCTAGTAATTTTAATCCAAAAAGCAAGTTACAAGTGCTTCCAACAAATAAAAAAAATATATATTATACGCAATTATTTTTCACCTCCCTTCAAATAAACCCAATCAGCAGCACATTGTTCTTTATTTCCTCACCGACAACACGAGCACGCCACAACGTTAGTCATGTTTAAACAATTTAAAAATGTCAAAGAAACCATGAGGTGAAAAAGTATGTTATACGACATAAACAACGTCTGACATCAGTTCTGTAAAATGTGTTACATAGAGGAAGTGTCATCACATTGGGTGCAGCGGCCATTTTGTTTGTGTTCCTAGTTTCCACCAGGAGTCGCGTTTAAATTGTTTTGGGGTTAAATATTTACGAAATACTTCAAATACAAAATAAACAAACTATTACTAATAACAAAATGACAACCCCCTCAAAAATTCGGTTGGTTTTAGTTTCTATCAGTAGGATGAAACCGACATCGACGTGTCGGATAACACTCCATGTCATAAAACGAGAATCCTCCCAGACTGGTTTCTTAAGTTCAGATCTCAATCCAATAGAGCACCTTTGGTGCAAGTGGAAGTGGGCGTGTAGCCGCCAAATCTGCATATGAAACTCTTTGAGGAACGTGTCTTGTTCAATATATGACACAAAAGATTAAGGCAGATCTAAAGGCAGTCCAACTTGGTACTAGCAATGGTTCCAGTTATTAGGTATGATCCCCTTTTCAAACCAACCATGATCCAGTTGTGTTCTGTACTTGGTTTCAGATGATGCTTCAATATTGTCCACATCTCCAGGGCTTGAGTGCCTCTCCGATCAAACGAATGGTTCCCCACAACCAACCCTTCCTCCTTTGAGCGTTGACAACGAGGATTCTGGTGACATCAACTTTTCCCCAAGATCTACACTTCAAAGGTTGTCCAATGAGATTTGCTCTAACCAGCCTCATTAGAATACCAGTAATGTCTCCGCCATTGTACGGCCATTGCCTGGGTTACTTTCTCACGGCCTTTAACTCCTCCGAACCAGTTTGAGACCACTCAGTACAAACCCTGGGCAGGTTGTATAATGGTGACTGGCCTTTTATTGGTGTAATGGAGAATCTCTTGGCTTTTCACAGTGTTATCAGTGGAGTTGGAGAACTGGATTTGGACAAGAACGGACTGAAGAACACCCATACCTTAGTGTCTAGCTCCAGGAGCACAGAGAATCCCTATCCCGACTGCCCGTATCTGCTGCTGGACGTGAGGGACCGTGAGGAGTATGACATGTGCCATATTATCAGTGGTAGGACACAGGATTCTTCACATATTAAAACCAATGCTCTCCTGCGGTTCTTATCTTCAAGTAACGTTGATTGAACATTATATTATGTATTTAGACTTTTGCGAGCATGCAAACACAACACCCCTCCCCCCAATGGTTAAGAAAATCACACTCTTGAGCTGTGAACAAAACTTGAGACGTCTGATTCGTTCGAGTTGGATGTAAATTGCTTTTAAATCTTTTTTTTTGTTTGTGTTTTAAAAATATATTTAATTTTTTTTTATTTTTAAGGCATCTGACCTTTTAAAAAGGGGTTATTTTCAGCTGAGAAAAGTCAAACTATAAAAAAATACATTTCAACTGCATTTCGTGCATTTCGTACATTTCAACTGCATTTTAAAGAGAAAATATATTTTTCTTCACCCAAAAAAGGATTTTCATAAAAATCTATACAAAAGTCTACAAAAAAAATGTATGTATGTATGTAAAATGTTAATATAAAATAAAATGTATTCATTTATTATGTGGAAAAATAACAATAGTTAAAGCTGCAAGCAGCAATCAAAGGAGTCTCACACATCTGGCACTATCGCCTATCTGTGGCCATTTCATTGCATTATGCACTACGACCAATCCTTATTTACAAGGTGTATTCTAACAAGAATTGTTTAAATTACGGAATAATACAGGCAAATAAATAATGGAAACCACATCATTAAATGTCATGACCTCCAGGTGGCGCTATGAATATTTTTTTGACTAATTTTCGGTCTTAATTATCAATTTTTTTTTATCATTATGCTTTTATATGACTTGATTTTATTAAATGTACTGTCTTTTTATTCTTTGTTTCTAATTTACAGCACTTTGAATTACCCTGTGTATAAATTAGCTAAACAAATAAACTTGCCTAATACTCAAGTCACATATGTCAAAATTGGTTAAAAAAAAGTTGCATGAATGTTGTTTTTCTGATGGCCACCTGGTGGCGCTGTAACCAACAGTTTACATTGTAGATGTGTTTATATTTTTACTAACATCATTGTCAGTTTTGGAGCAATCGGAAATTGTACGATTGAGTAATAACAACTTCCTGTTTATAGTGAAATGTCGTTTTTGGCGCTGTGCGCCCGTAGTTTAACAAAGTCAAAAAAGCTTCGCAATTTAAAATCCCATTCGCCTTAAAATGAGACAGAAGGAGTTTGGAGATGAACAGATAAAATCTGTAGGAGGAGTTTGTCAACGTATGCCACAAGCAAATGTTGCCATATTTAGAGGTTTTTGCTAAATAATCCACTTCCTGTCGATTTTGGAAAACATTTCATATTACTTATTTTTAAGTCTTGGTAACCCACATATGTGTGTCGAGTTTCATATGCTCACAAGAAATTGTTACCATACCATATGCTGAAACTCATTTTGCCACTTCCAAATTTCGTAAATTTACTTAAATTTCACCCCTTCTAACGTGTGTGAATTTTAATGACACTTTGAACAGATTTAGACCCCTCAAAACACCCTGAAAGTGGCAAAATAATAATACTCAGAGCATTAAAAATAGGATAAAACTGATTTATAAACTGATTAATACTTAAAACTCCCTCCAAACTTCACATCTTGCGATATTAAAAAAAAAAAAGTAAATCCAATCATTGCTGTGTAGTTAAAATGTTAAATATGAATGAAAAAAAGAAAAAAAAAAGATTTGACATTAATTGAACCAAAGTGCTGCACAGAAAGTTGCTCTACAGACTTACCGAATGCTAAGCCCTGCCCCAAGAGAAGAATCATCCAATCACAATTCATTATTGTCATACTCTTGGCTATGTTTTGTATTCATAGAGATGTACTTGGGTTTTTTCCGTGGCAAATAATGCTAAAACAATGTACAAAGAAAACATTTCATTTATTGGAATAAGCGAAAGAAAATTTCTGCTTTGGAAGTTGTATGGCTGTCCACACATATTATGTCTACAAATGTTCTAAAGATGGTATTCTACAGCTAAAACAAGAAAGTGTTAGCTCTCTAGTTGGAAATACAAAGGGGGTGGGGCTTAAAGTTGTAATGAAAGTACGTAATGTCTTATGTAAGACAAAGGGGCACGATAAGCAAATGGTTAAATGCCACACAACCCTTGGTCCAGGCTCTGGTTTCTGAGCTCAGAGGGTGCCTTTCCTCTTCTTCTTTCCACTCCCCCTCCCTTTCTTTTTTTTCCTCTCTCATCTCGCTTTTTGTTTAGACACGCTTTAGCATTATGCTAGCTTAATAAAATAAAGCTGCTTTTCTGTTGAAACTCTTAAGAACTTGCTTCAAAGTCGACTTTATTTGGTTTATTTAATTCATTTCGATAAAACCTTTGTTTGGATTTTGTTTTGCAGCATTTAGTTTCCCAATAGCAACCTTGTCGAGGACGATGAACCCATATACGAAGGAAGTGCTGGACTACGTATCCTTGATTTCTGTGTCGTGAAGATGTTCATGCTGAAGTTCAACTTGGATTGTCATTTGAAGGTTACATTTATGACGCCCATATTGTTAAAGTTTTTAACAGAAATACAGAAAAATGCTTCTGGAAAGATTATAATTGTATACGATGAGGATGAGAGGATAGCAAGTCAAGCAGCCACTACTATGTGCGAACGAGGTTTCGACAATCTCTTCATGTTGTCTGGAGGTGAGTACGTCATAAACACAATTTTCGTTACTTTTTTCACAGATAAAATGAGGTTGTTCTGCATTTGCTTTACCCATCCAGGATTAAAAGTGCTGGCTCAGAAGTTTCCAGAGGGCATGATAACCGGCTCTATCCCAGTCACCTGTATACCCTCACCAGTGGGAGCTGGGGGGCGAAAGCGATCCATCCCAAAGCAGGAATCACAGCCAGCTGAAAAGAAGTGGCGTTTCACATCAGAAGATCTCAGCAAAATCCAGTATCACCTTGAGGAGGTCTTCATTCCCAGTCAAACCAGCAGTAAGTTCTCTGTTTGTTATTACTGCATTGGTGTATGTGATTCGCATTGTGTGAAATGCTGGTATTCTACAGGATTTCTCACCATTTTTCACTCCGAGGCCCAGTTATTCTTCGTCAATGATCCACCTCAGAATCACTTTTGCATTTGACCGAACTAATTAAAATTTGACGTAATGACTCAATTGGTCTGTAGAGAGGTCTTACCATCGGGTGCAGCGGCCATTTTGTTTGTGTTCCTAGTTTCCACCAGGAGTCGTGTTTAAATTGTTTTGGGGTTAAATATTTACGAAATACTACAAATACAAAATAAACAACTATTACTAATAAAATAGTATAACAAACCCCCCCAACCAAAAACAAATAATTCGGTTAGTTTTAGTTTCTATCGGTAGGACTCGCTTTGTGTAACCATGGCAACACTACAAATATGCCAGATACGATGGTGTCACTCCTTCCACTCTATTGATATTTTAATCTAAGTGACATTTCACTTTAGCATTTTTGATCCTGTGAAATATTGAAAATAACTTTTGAAAAGAATTATTTAAAAATGTACTTGGTTTTAAAATTAAAAATTTTTGTCTGTAAACAAAAATGTTTTTTAAAAGATGATGTAGTTGTCCTGCGCCGCGGCTTAGCGGCCAGGGCGCAGGACACGCACGCAACTGTGTGCAACGATGCGCAACTGCGCAGGGCGTCGCGAGTTCGAATCCCGAGCTCGACGATGTTTGCCAGCCCCACCCCCTCTCTCCCCCGAATTTCCTGTCTCTCTTCACTGTCCTATCAACTGACAATAAAGGCTACGGCAAAAAAAAAAAAAAAGATGATGTAGTTGCCTGCGCGGCCCACCAAATGGCATGCCGCTGCCCATTGTTTGAGACAAAAGCACAACTTTATTAATTATTACCAACTAAACATTAATCACAACTGTAGTAGTTAAAACAAATGTAACACAAAGCACAACTTTATTCATAAAAGTGAATTTAATACAAAGTACAACTTTATTATTTACAATTAATTAACTACTAATCACAACTTTATTAATTAAAATTAATTTAACACAAAGCACAACTTTATTAATGAAATTAATTTAATATAAAGCACAACTTTCTTAATTAAAATGAATTTAACACAAAGCACTTTATTATTTACTATTAATTAACCACTAATCACAACATTATTAATTAAAATGAATTTGAACACAAAGCACAACTTTCTTAATTAAAATAAATTTAATACAAAGCACAACTTTTTTGATTAAAAAGAATTTAACACAAAGCACAACTTTAATAATGAAAATAATCAAACACAACGCAAACTTTATTGAATCCCTTGCACCATAGTATTCAATCCCTTTCGAGTTGTTGAAAAGATATTTATACGTACAACACTTCGCTTCACAAAGATGACCTAACTCAGAAAGTAGGGGCATTGGGAAAAAATGCACCAGTTAAAAACTTTGCTAATGGGTAATCCGGCATTCTATAGAATGCTTAGGCAAGCGTGAAATCTTAAACGTTTCATACTTTGCCGGGTTGCTTTCAGACATTACATAGAACTTTTTTCTCTAGATATTCAACATATAATATTTACAAGCGTTTACCAAAAAATGGAAACACGTGGGATAATGTTTATTGTATGATAGGAGTCACATATTAATTGTAATGTGATGGAGCAATTCTACAAAGTGAACATAGCCTAAATGCATAATATTCTGTTTAAATGTAGGTCGCCTCAGCAGCAGAATGTCCACCAGCAGCGCTCGCTCCACAGCTTCCTCTGCCCGGAGCAGTCGAACAGCAGGGTCAGTCAGTGTCCGTTCACAGAGCAGCAGACCCTGGAAATAACCCTCAGTCACCTTCACTGCAAAGCTAATAAAACCATTTTATCTTATGTTCGTCTGGAGGATGCCTCTGAACAGCCGTGATGGACAAACCGCGGTATTTCTCACAGTTATCATGCAGCAAGCACATGGTTTATTTCTCTCCGGCACACTCGGAGAAATGAAACACAACAATGGCACTGACATGACTTTGCACTACGAATATTGAATCTTAACAGTTTTTTTTTTACATAAAATTATTGTTTAATTGTGCTATGAAATGATCTGTACACGAAGCGAACTGTATGTTTACTTGAACACTACGTACAGCATTCAATTCATACAGCAGTATTTTACATTTGTTTTATTGTTTCCCTGCGTTTTTGTTCAGCGCATCATTTTAAATCGCTCGTGCTTAAGAGAGGAAATACTGATCTGTCATAATCAGCTTTTATTCTCTGCATTTGAATGTTATGTAATTTATTTTGCTGTGTTGTGAACTTTTTTCAGAGCCTTTAACCGAATGAAGGACCAAGTGCATTAAATGGAATTAAAAGAGTCATGAACTTGTTTATTTTTACTTTGAGTTGGTGGTGCATGTCCAGTTATATTGATGTATTCGTTTATCGACAAAAAGAAGATTGTGAATTTAAAAATATACACATTTTACTTGTGCAAGTGGGCGTGGCTTTTCAAACGGCTACCATCTGCACTTCTCTCCAATTGGCAGACAATTTGAAAGCCATTCCATTGAACATTCTGTCCCTGCCTGGGACTTTTTATGTTTAAATAAATAAGCAAATACAGTTTATCACTAAGCAAAATGTACTGGATACTATTCTAATATGTACATTTTAGCTCCAACATTTGAAATATTGATAAAATCCACATAAAATTCTGAAAACAGCATTTATTGCTTGTCCCCAGTTTCTGACGATACAACCTTGCTTTTGCGTTGATTTGTAAATCCATGTATAAAGTTTGTTTCAAATACATTTATTTACACAAATAAATATATGTTACCCTAACCCCTCCCCCTCCTGAAAAACTGGGGAAATTCCATGAGTCCGGTTTTCCAGCAGGTAGTTGCATCACTTGGATCACACATCGCTAGGTCTTGAGAAGAGCAAAGGTAAGTTCTCTCAATTTCATATTTATATACTTGATGATTTTGTGATTATTTCTAATGGCGTCATTTAAAATTACTATCCTGTTACTCAAATTATTTAATTAGTTTAGTGTAAAATGCACCTATTTGGTAAGTAACTGAATTTGCAGAATGTCCTGGTTCTATAAAATAGTATTTAGGCTATTTTTTAGTAAGTATTTGCAAATTATTTGGTGTTATGCTAAGTCTGGTGTTCTGTGCCTTGGGTCACTTTAATTCTGATTTAAAGAGTATTTTGACCATGTTTTATGTTCAGAAGGTGTGTGATTGCTGTCACCTGGATCTTCCGATAGTTGTGAGTGCATCACTGCTGATTGGTGCAGGACAGAGTGCCATGTGCACAAAAGAGGCGGAGTTTTTCCGATAAGAGAGCTCATTCTGTACCCTTGTTAATGTTTAGTTGAATTTTGTTGAGTAATATAAGTTTTCTTAATAGTCTTTTTTTCACACTGTATAAGTTATTGTTTTTGGCTAATGTGGTGGAGTAGACCTAAGTTTTTTTTTTTTTTTGAATGTCTGTATCATTTTTGTTAGGAAGTTTAGGGAAGTTGTGTTGTGTTTTTGCGTTAATTGTGCTTTTGAGAATTTAGGGGGTTGGTGGATTTTGTTTGTTATTTTTGCCTTTCTCCACCTAAGCCCATTTTCCTTTTATGTTAAATGTTTGTCTGCTTGTCATATAGTGTGATCTTCTCCGAAGGTTTGAGCAGAAGCTATGCTAACTAATAGCTGAGCAGGGCATTAATATTCAGCCTTGTATAGTCCATCAGCAGGTTTGGTTAATCCAGAGGGAGACTCTTTCTTTCAGTCTTTTTCCCGAGCTCTAAGTTGCCAGAGCTCTGGTATGGCTTCACCAAGCTCACCGCCCCTCCCTTCTACAGACTAATGGCAGCCATTTTATACGCTTCCTATTATTGGGTGTAACCAACCATTGGGGTTCCTTGACCAAACAGCCACAATCAAAATAATACTCTACTGGGTAAAAGTCATACAAATTTACACACCAACAAATCAACATTATGGAATGCCACAATCATACACGTTGCCTTTACATGATGCAAATGTTCCCTTTTCCCTGGAAGGTGGGCTGATCCGGGATAGCCAATCAGGTTACACCACATTTGCAGATCTTATACAGAAACTTGCTCATTAAAACACAAACAAAATCTAAGTTACAGATTTTGTTCTAAGTATACACAATTCGCACATCATTCAAAAAAAAAAAACATAAAACACAAGATTCTGTTTAGAAAATAAAATAATAGAACAGTGATTGGCTCAGGGGATGATGAGGTACAAAAAGGTGGAATGGCTACATCATCACACTGCTCATTAATAATATTAATGATAAAATTGTAAATTTTTTACTCTAAATCAATTGTGTTTTGTTGACGGAAGTCGGAACTCTATTTCATGGTAAGTTTTAAATCTCACCTACACTCTCCTCCCCTTTAAAATGAGTCGTAACACTGGATATGATTCATCAAACACCGGTTTTGATCCCCAGCTCCGTTCAAATATTAAAAAAGCAGAGAACTCACTCGTCGAGAGATGAATGTCGATGTCATTATTGTACAGTTCTAATCAATCCTCTCTCTCCACCTTAACCTTGACCTCTTCTCCGCAAGCGAGGAGTTTTTTGAAAAGATGGTAGTCTCTAGTTTAAAAAAAAAAACAAGTTTAACTGTCCATCCCTCCTTCATCAGATATAGAGCTGTAGCCTTCAAACATCCTGAAGGTAAGCAGATCAGGAGTTCAGTTTTGGTTAATATTCATTCGGTCACCCCTGTCTTAGAGAATAGCTGAGATGCTAATCACAAACGTGCTAATAACACTCAATTGTTCTCCTCGTTGATTTTGGATCTAGCTTCGGGGCTTCTCTGAGGATATCTGATCAAATGAAGAGCAGCATTCGTCGATAAGGGTTCGTTTCTGGTCCACACTCCTCCCGACTGAAAAAAAAACACTCTTCTCTTTACTTCTCTGCTTCTTAATCAAGATTTTTCTTTATTTCCTTATAAATAAACTGTGTATTAATTCTCTCGTTTGTAGATATAAGTAGTTAACTTCCCGATAGCAGTTATCTACAACTGAAAATGAATCATTTGCATCTGCTTTCGATGACTGTTTCGTTTCACGTCTCTTCGGAGAGTTTTGAATGAAAAAGCAAAAGATAAGAGGAAAATTTGTGAGAGGAATAAAGCGTGATATGTGACATACAAATGAGGGATTAAGAGATATTATTCATAGACAGATATAAAAAAGTAGAGAACTCTCACAGAACTCACTCGTGGAGAGAAGAATCTGAAGATGTGGAAGGAAACCTGTGTGGCTCTGCTCCTGCTGATCTGCGTCGAGCGTAAGAAGAACTCATTCGCTGCTCGTCTGAACACTTCCTGTAATAATCTGTGACTCTCTCTTTCGCTGCAGGTTCTCTCTCTGATTATTCAGAAAGTAAGTGTTTGATTTTCCTCATAAACGATTCTATTTGTTTATTAAGAAATGTTGAATCAGGGGTGGGCCTCAGTCCAGTACAGTTTAGCTTCATCCTTCATGAAACTCGCCATCAGGTCTCTGTACTGGAGCCATGTGCTGCTTCCCACTCCTGGTTCAGATGCAGCGAATGTTCTAAACGTCTCTGGAAACATTTGACTCTTTCCTCTTCAACAGTTTGTGGACGTCCAGATCCTACATTAAACCCTCGTATTAGGGGAGGGCAGAATGCGACTCAGGGGGCGTGGCCCTGGATGGTGAGCTTACACAAAAGACGTCATATTTGTGGAGGATCCCTCATCACCAAACAATGGGTGCTGACAGCTGCTCACTGTGTCAACGGGTAAAACACAGAAATCTCATGTTTTAATCTACTGGTTTTAGTGGTTGGAATGGGATTCATTTCTCTTCTTTTCTCCTGCATACAGAACAAAAGCATCTGACCTCACCGTTTACTTGGGATTGTGGAAACAAGCAGAACTAGGAACCGGAGTAGCATATGATGTCAGCAGCATCCATATATATGGTGATGTCTACAAACGACCTCATAATGACATCGCTCTCTTGAAGCTCACCTCTTCTGTCAACTTTACCAGAACTCCAAACATTAAACCCATGTGTCTGGCAAATGAGAGCAGCAGCTTTCCTGCTGGCACCTCTAGCTGGGTCATTGGCTGGGGATGCATCTCAGCAACAAAAACTTTACCTGATTCTTATCCTCTACAGGAGGTTGATGTAAAGGTCTACAGTGAGGATGAATGCAAAAAAAAATTTAGTGATTTCACTGAGAAAATGATGTGTACTGGGACAGCGACTGGAGGAAAAGCCGCTGGATATGTAAGAAAACCTTGAGTTCATTGTGATTTCTTCTTCAAACACACAGCTGAACACACTGCAGGAGTGAAGGACTCTTAAAACACGGAATCTTCTCGTAGTTTTAAAGAATAAAACTGAACACTTTACAGAGAAACTAAACACTTCTCTCTCTCTTTCTGCAGGCAGACTCTGGTGGTCCACTGATGAGTAAGAAAGGATCAGCCTGGGTTCAGTCTGGGGTTGTTAAGAGTGGTTTTGATGACTGTTCTGGATCCAGCCCTACCACTCGTTATACTCGTGTATCTGAATATAAATCTTGGATCACAAGCATCATCACGGTTGACCCGCCTGCATTCATTCACTTCTCTTAATGAAATGTTCTCCTGAAGGTAAGTTTGTTTTTCTCTCACTATCTCCAGAATAAACATCCAGAACTCACTAACTTTAGTTTCTTCTTACATTTTATGTAGTACAACCCAACTTTCCCAGGAGATGCCTCAGGTTTCTGTGCTGCTGCTAGTAACTCTTGGAATCTTCATCTGTGTGTTCCTTCGCACGTGTGTCATGTGATGAAGCCTCTTCCTGTCTGCTGCCGCATTCAAAATCTTCATCGGGAAAATCCTTCGATTCCTTCTGAACACCCTCAGCTTTGCTTTAAAACTCTTGATAAAAACTTAATGCTGGAAAATGAGAAAATAATAAAATTATTATTTTAATTAATCTTTTATGACAGTGTATTATTCAAGTATCTGGATGGATGGATGGATGGATGGATGGATGGATGGATGGATGGATGGATGGATGGATGGATGGATGGAAGTTGTCAGTTCACTGAAATCATTTTGATCTGGAAAATACGTAGAAGAAAGAATTCAAACAGATTCATGTTCGGAGAAAAAGTGTTCCTAAAACAACGAACGTCCTGTCCTCATTGATTTCACATTGTAGCTTTATTTTATTTATTTATTTTATTCAATAGTCATTACACCTACTTTATATGTAAAATAAGCATTAAAATTGCTTCATAAATACATTTTCTTATTAAGCAAAGTGTACTACATACTATTCTAATATACAAATTAAGCTATAACATTTAAAAAAAATGATAAAATCCACATAAAACACTGACAAATAGCGTTTATTGCTTGTCTCCAGTCTCTGATGCTACACGTCACAATAAAATCTTTTAAAAAGAACATTCTTTTGCATCGATATGGAAATTCATATATAATGTTTGTTTCAAATACATTTATTTCCACACAAATCTATATTTTCTTAGATAAAAAAAATAGTCATGTCCCCAGCTTTTTTCTCTTACACTAACCCATCCCCCTCCTGTTTTTTAAGCAGGTAGTTACATCACTTTGATCTTTAGAAGGCCATAGGAAGAGCAACAGTGTGTTCCTATTTACATATTTGAGGATTTTGTGAGGATTTCTTGAAGCGTCATTTAAAAATGACTATCCTATCAGCGTGTGAGCGGGGTGGAGTCTCCTTATCACCCTCTCTCTGTCTGTCACCGCTCTCGCGATGTCTTCAAATGGCAGGGGGCGGAGTCACAGCATCCACTTTTTTTTTACAGTCATCGATTGATTCAGGCAACCAATCAGAGCACTTTTCCAATACATAACGGATTTGCAAAACGTCACGTATTACGTCACGGTTTCCCTGTGCGACGAGACCTCGTGGTTGGGAACCCTTTATGGCAAGTAATGTGTTAAAAAGTATTAAATGTGGCTTTAAATGACACCTTAAAAAACTACAAATTGCCAATTTTAAGCTATCTTTTGACAAAAATGCACGGTGTAAACACAAGAAACATGAGATCTATCCCTTATAGAGTTGGAGTTCACTAGCTGTGTCAGATAAATGTTAGATGATTCATTATTACCAACCGGCTGATGGTATGACACTCAGAGTCATTACACAAAATCCACCACTTGATTATATCATGTGTCAAATTTAGGTTTAGGGTTAGAGTTGCGACTGTGGGCAGGTACTACTTGACTGGGGGGGGTGGTGAAAGTAAAGTTTACCCCTAACCGGGGTAAACTTTACGCAACACTGATTATTTCGACTTCGAGTCAATATGATAACAGCCAATCACAAGGCTGCAACTCTACACATCAAAGAAAGAAGATCTAATGGTGATTTTTCGATTTCGAGTCACAAATCCAAATGGATAAAAGATGACATTTTAATAACTATTAAATAAATCTTTAATAGTCGGCTGTTTAGCGTCTTTTTTTTTTGTTATAGACAGCCTGTAAAAAGCAGAGATTGTTGCCAGGAGCTCAATATGGATTGTTCTTGGTGTGCTCCATAATGGCCATCAGCGCAAGCCAAGTCTCCTCTGCTGTGGGGATGATTTCATTGGCTGGCAAAAGGAAACCATGGCGACCAGTGTCTCGCAGCTCAAAGGTGTAGGAATACTTGATGCCCTGCTCATACGTCCAGTCAGAAGTGACTCCATCTGCTTGATCTGAGAACAGTAAGATATCTTGAAATCCTTCAATTTCATTATAACAAGTCTCACGTTTAACGAGAAAGAACTTACAAATGGTGTCAATCATGCTCCCAAACGTGTAGGCAGTGTTATACAAAGACTGGAGTTCACTGGTGGCCTTTCTGGCGAGCTCATGCTGCAAGATCAATGGAGACCTGTGTTGAGCTTTGTAAAAGAGTCACGAGGAACAATTTGCTTGTGGCCTACCAGCTCAGCCTGATCCTTTGCAGGAGTGCTTGTGTGTCCATATGGGTAGAGGAGCATCTGAGAATAGCTGTGGATGGACATGAAAGCTTTGAGGTTGCCATGACTTTTCACAAAGTCCACAATGGCTTTGATTTCAGGCTCAGAGTTAATGCTAAGTCCATGGTAGGTCTGAGAGCATGGGTCACTGCTGGAGCCTGGACCTAGAGATAAAAACACCAAATGACTTTAATGATCTGGGATGGACTGGCGACCTGTACCCCCGCCTCTCGCCCAATGTGCACTGGAGCACCGGTAGACCCCCGTGACCCCTAAAAAGGGAATAAGCGGGTTGGAAAATGATTGAATGAGTTTTATGACAATAATTCAAAACCACTATGCAATATCCGACCTCCAAAGCCAGTTTCCCAGTTCCTGTTGGGATCCACACCAACACAGCTGGAGCCAGGGTTCGGTTTTCTGGTTTTACGCCACATGCGGTCCTACAATAAACAGATTTCCAACTGAAAGGTAACCAGTTTGGTCAAATAATAGCAAGCATGATAACTTTTAAACACATCAGGCTCCGAAACTCACGCTGTTGTGGGTGTAGGCGAAACCATCAGGGTTGGTGACGATCTCCAAGAAGATATCATAGCTGTTCAGGATGCTGGTGAGGACGGGGTCACGGCCGTAATCAGTGACTATCTACCCAACAGAATCACTGGGTGTTAGACTTTGACTTCAGATGAACTTTATTGTCTTTTGAATGCTGTCTGACCTTTTTGGCAAACCAGACTCCGCTTGCCTGGGTAATCCATTCCCTAGAGTGGATTCCAGTGTCGATCCAAATCCCTGGACGGTTCGCACCAGTGCTGAACTAAGTGACATAATAGAATTTTTAGACAATGTATGTTAAGGTACGTACAGCCAGCAAAGAAATCTGCATCAAATTTGTCATACTTTGGGGACATCTGGCATTAATCTGACACCGGCATACGGTTTGTGGGCCAAACTTAGACGAAGTCTCTTCATTTCTAATACAGCACCCAACATAGGGGTCAGGCATCATACACAATCTTTCAAAGAGTTTGAACTTGTCTGAAATACAGACTTGGTCCAGTCATGTCACAGCCGAGAACGAAGAGTATCAAGACCAAAATGCAACCAAGATCAGAGAGTATCAAGATCGAAACAGAGTCGACACTGAAAAGTATCTAGACCAAAACAGAGCCGAAACTGGAGAATATCAAGACCAAAACAGAGCTGAAACTGGAGAATATCAAGTCCAAAACAGAGCCGAAACTGGAGAGTATCAAGTCCAAAACAGAGCCGAAACTGGAAAGTATCAAGATTGAAACACACCCAAGATCAGAGAGTATTAAGAACAAAACAGAGTCGAAACTGAAAAGTATCTAGACCAAAACAGAGCCGAAACTGGAGAAAATCAAGACTAAAACACACCCAAGATCAGAGAGTATTAAGAACAAAACAGCCGAAACTAGAGAGCAGGGGTGCTCGTTACGTAATCGATCGCGGCGTGAAATTGAAACAATATCAGCTGATCATCCATCCCCCGTCACAGTTCAGTAAAGTTAGCTGCAGATTCACGGATTCGGTTTTCTCTGCTCAATAGCTCGAGACCAGAATGTTCTTAGTAAACAAATAATACCTATTTTTAATCTGTGTTATGTAGCGGAGAAACTACAAAACGTTTTTTTATCAAAACAAGTTTCCCTCGCATTCGCAGAAACACATTACCGTCTATGAGCAACCCGCTGACATGGAATCGCTTAGGGACCGTCTGCAAATTACCAGATCCAAAATATGTTTTACCCAGAATATGCTTCATAACTTCATTCTAAATTGCTCTATTACAACAAAAATCAAGCAACACACCACTACTCACCTGTATATTGTACTGCACGACTCAGTTTCAATAAAAAATGTAAAAATTTATTAGAGCATCATTTTTATTCTTGATTATTTGGATCAAAGCTCAATTGCTCCCATAAAAATCACTCTATTACCACCAAACTCATGTCACACACAACTGTTCTAATGATTCAATTCAGTGCAAGTCATCAAATTAAACTCAGGTTATTACAAAAAAATGTAAATAGTTAATTATTATGTGTGTTTTGTCAATTCTCAATAAAGTTGAAAATAATTGTTTGTTGATTGATGTTTTACATTTTTGTAGCGGGTAGATCACTTTGACTTGGTCATTTTAAAAGTAGCTCGCAAGCTGAAAAAGTGTGAGCACCCCTGCTGGAGAGTATCAAGACCAAAACACAACCAAGATCAGTGAGTATCAAGACCAAAACAGAACAGAGACCTGAGAGCATCTAGACCAAAACAGAGCTGAAGCCGGAGAATATCAAGACCAAAACAGAGCCGAAACTGGAGAGTATTAAGACCAAAACACAGCTGAGACCAGAGCGTATCTAGACCAAAACAGAGCTGAAACTGGAGAGTATTAAGACGAAAACACAACCAAGATCAGAGAGTATCAATACCAAAACAGAACAGAGACCAGAGAGCATCTAGACCAAAACAGAGCCGAAACTGGAGAGTATTAAGACCAAAACACAGGCGAGATCAGAGAGTATTAAGGCCAAAACACAACAGGACCAAAGCCGAGACTAGATGGTTTGAGGACCAAAACGCATAAAGTATTTGTCCTACCTTATCTGGCCTTTAGGTGAAATATATGTTTCTGAGCATCTGACATTTAAGACTCTATTACGATGAATTAAAATGTTAATATCTCTTTGTTAACTAAACATTTGAACAGAAAGTTTAGGTTCAAAACAGTTTTCTTCTTTTATTTATCACAACACTTTTATATATTGTATCTTTATATTTTCTAATGGTCAATGGAATGTTCTTCACAGCTGTTATTTGATGAACTCAACATGAGTCATGACCTACCTTCAGGACGTTCAAGGGGCGGTTCTCGTAGCTCAGACCAATCACAACTTTGCTGACCATGTTGCTGTTTTCTGCCACAAGCATGTCCATGAAGGAATAAATCTGAGGTGAAATGAGAAGATCGTAAGTATAGAAAGACTTTTGAGTTTATGACATGATTGCTTCCTCACTCACAGTCTCCAGATTATGGTAGGTGGTGTAGACAAAGTCATCGGTGCTTCTTGGAAAGCCACGGTATCTCACCATCTGACGCTGTTCGTCATCTAGCAATTCCTTATGGAAAAATTGGCACAGAGTAATAATTATGAACCCATATTAAACCCTTTTGGAAGATATTCCTTTAAGAAAATATTGATTATAGAAAATAGCTTTTTTCTTACAAATTTGTTTCACCTGGACATTTCTTCAACACTTGGTGGGACTATAGTTCTTGATCCTACTCACCTGGACGTTCTCGATCATAACGTGATACGGGATCTGATTGTAGGCCAGGAATGCTCTGACAGCTTGGAGACTGTGAAAGGGAACACGAACATCCACTGGGAGGGACTCGTGAACGGGATCCATCCAGAAATCCAGCTAAACGCAAAAGAAAAAAAATTCTAAACATGCTACTAAACAAAATTAATTTATTATTTGACAAGAAAATAGCTCCAAACCCACACCTAAAAAACTAATATTACTGAAACTATTTATCATGCCCGTTCCAGAAGACTCTGGAAGCAAGGTTTAAGAGGGTATAACAGAAAACACAGCTTTATTTAGCTTTAAACCATGAAGATGTTAACAGCTAACCGATCTGATTTTGGAGTGACAGTGTCATAATGTTGTGATCCTGAAATCCAACATATCCGACATACCCCGAGTGCATCTTCAGGAAGTTCCTTCAGGAGAGAGACCTGCTGTTCATTTTTCACATTGATCCGAAGAACCTGATCTCTGGAGGAAAGAATAAAACCGATTAGTTTCTTTTATTTTGTTGTGCTGTGCCTGTTCATTTTTTGTAAACTCACCCTTCAAAAGTTTGTTTGCCGAACACGGCCACAAAGAGAGCAGTGAGAACCAGTAACCCCTTCATCCTGCTGCCTGCTGTAGATGTGCCCGTGTTGGCAATTCCTTTTTATACTGGACTCGGAGCTTTCTGCTGATTTTAGAATCTAACGGGGTCACAGCTCGGATCTACCTTCTGCTTTGGTTCTCACTGCTTTACAAAACTCATGATTTGTTTACACTATGAGAACAGTGCATCTGTTTCCTTGAATATTTATCGACATGGATCCAATTGGTTTATACAGTAGAAAACAAGTTGTACTGCTATGGATCACAAACACTGTTCAAATAAAATGTTTCATTTGAAAATAGGAACTGATAATAACGGGTCAGTCAAAAATGATGCATTTTATAACTGCCTTTTTAAAATTGTTTCATTAAAATCTATGTAAAGACACTACTATTGGATAAACAAACAAATGGTAACTTCATGTTGGATTTTACTCAGAAAGATTAATGCCGTTTATAAAAAAAACGTATTTCAGATACCACAGAAACATTTCAAATTATATCTGCAATACTGATATGTTTTGTTTTATGAAATACACATATACCTTTCTTTCACCCTTACTGACTATAATTATCATAAACTTTCTCACAGATGTTGTCGTATGGGTGAGCTATACTTTGGCAAATTGTAAATAGTTAATACTATCATATTTGTTTAATTTTTGTTTTTTTTCAGTACTTTTTTCAGTTTGCTGTTTTAAAACTGTTTTTTTGCTGGCAATGCTTGTTATAATTTTTTTGTACAACCCTATGTCATTTGTTTTACTGCAAAAAATGAGAATGTTTCAATGTTTTATAAAAAAAGTGAAGTGTTTAGAATAAAAAATTCACAAATCCCCCCAAAAAAGCAAAGACAAGGTCAAAACAATTTGAAAATTGTATAAAAACCTCTCCTAAACCTTATACTCTGTTCTTTGAAAAACTTTGATATAGCCACAAGTGACAGGTTTTGTACTTCCCAGGGTTATCCCTTCTTTCCACCACTAGATGGCACCAGTTTGGGGTCTTTGAAATGAAACTGACAGAAGATCATGCAATTTAATTTGAATTTAATCTTAAAAAATATGAAAACTAGTAACCATTTGAAACTAAACATTATATTCATTCATTTTCCAACCCGCGTATTCCCTTTTTTGGTGTCACAGGCGTCTCCAGTGCACATTAAGCAAGAGGCGGAAGTACACTCTGGACAGGACGCCAGTCCATCGCAGACATTATATTTAAATTCAAAATTAAACAATAGCTGGGATGCATCATTACTAGTTAATTCAAAAGAGCCACTGTGATTGGCAAACGCACCAATGTTTGTTTCACCTGACCAAGATGAAAAGGGGGGTGGGGGGTGGTCAAAGGCCACTATTGACTTTAGATGGCCATTGAAATTTAATGAAAGGGCACCAAAAATATCTTCAGCACGAAGCATCATAGAGAAAAGGGGATTTTTTTTATGTGAAACAACATAACATTTATCATAGACGACTACCTAGCAACCAAACTTTACCCTAGAAACATAATCTCAGCATTGGAAAATAATTAATATTCGAGGCATGGGTATTGGTTTATATATCTTGGAGTTCAAAGGGCAAAATAGTATTAAGCCACTGACCCCTCCATAGCAACCAGACTGTTTACCTTAGCAACAAAATTGACATATATCTATGCCAATCAGAGACATGGGTTTTTGTTTTGATTTTACTCGTATCGGTACAGGGATTATTATATTGTCACTGTCCCCTACATAGTAACCAGACTGTTTACCACAGTAACAAATTTGGCATATTTCTATCTCAACTTTGGACAGTCATAGAGACATGGGGATTGAATTATTTTACGACATATGGATAATTATATGATGTTACTGACCGCTCCATAGTAACTAGACTGTTTACCATAGCAACCCCTTTGGGATATCTCTATCTCTGCTTATGAAAATCATAGAGACATGGGTGCAAACTTTAGCAATCTAGTTTACATTGGGGCAGTGGCATTGCGCCCTCTATTGACACTGCACTGTAAATTAAATGACTTAAAGCGATCCAAACTCATGGAAATAAATGCAGCCATACAATACAATATTATTTTTCATTTTTTATTAACAGTCTCTTTAAAGCTGGCATAATATTCTATGCTTAATATGGATTGTTCTTGGTGTGCTCCATGATGGTCATCAGTGCAGCCCAAGTCTCTTCTGCAGTTGGGACGATCTGATTGGCTGGTAGGATGAACCCATAGCGACCAGTGTCTCTCAGCTCAAAGGTGTAGGAATACTTGATGCCCTGCTCGTACGTCCAGTCGATAGTGCCTCCACTGGCTTGATCTGAAAGGAGGTGTGATTAGAAGCGCGATAGAAAGCAAAGATCATCATATTAAACTTACAGATGGTGGTGATGATGCTTCCATAGGTGTAGCGTGTGTTGTACAAGGACTGCAGTGATGTCACAGCCTTCCTGGCGAGCTCATGCTGGAGGGATAATGGAATATGTGGTTTCGATCTAGTTAAAATTACCTAGAGTGGTGTACGTACCAGTTCAGCTTGATCTTTAGCGGGAGTCCTGGTGTAGCCGTATGGGTAGAGGAGCATCTGAGAATAGCTGTGAATGGACACAAAGGCCTTGAAGTTGCTGTGAGATTTCACAAAGTCCACAATGGCCTTAACCTCGGGCTCAGAGTGAGCGCTGGGGCCGCGGTATGTCTCAGAGCAGGGGTTGCTGCTAGCACCAGCTCCTGAAGATGGAAACGTTGACGTCAGTTTTGAATAATTGCATCTAATAGTTGGACAACACTGGAAACATCTGCAACTAATATTATTATTGAGAGTATTGATTGTGGATTCTGAAGAAGAATTTTTTTAGTGATTCTGTGTTTTCATTTGCTCAATCTCAGAAAAGGAAGTATTTATTTAACCCTCAGAAGTCTGAGGGCTTTTTGAGTGTTTTTACTATTAACTTAAAACAGTTTTTTGTGGAAATTCTTAATATATATATGTTTTTGTACAACCCCAGCTTCTTTTTTTGTGTAGAATTGTTTTCCATTATATTACACAATAAATCCACAACAATCCTGAAGTTGTACAAAAGATACATTTCCGAGTATTATATTTCGTTTTTTATTTACTGCAAAAATCTGAAAAATTAAGAGTGAACCGTTTTTATGTTTTATAACAAAAGTCAAGTGTTTGACAAGGTCAAAACAATGTGAAAATTATATCACAAACCAGGTGAGCCTCTCCTGCTACAAAAACTTTTTGTTCCATTGTGCTTTTTTGTGCCAGAACTTTGAAAAACACAGGCCATATCACAGGTACTGTACTTCCCAGGATATATTCCTTCTTTTCACCACTAGATGGCACGAATGGCCTTGATTTAGGGTCTGGAAACGAAAATTTTCTCACATTTTAATTTTAATTATCTTGCAAATTATGTGTCATAACTCTTGTAATGTTTGTTTAAAACCAAAAATGTAAAAACTAATAACCTTTTTGAAACCTACACATTGTATTTGAAATTAAAATTAAACAATATGTGTGTCATTTCCACTTATTTCAAAGCAGCCGTTGTTATTGGCAAACTCACTGATGCACGCAGAGACTTTTAAGGGTTAAAAGATAACATCATACATCTAAAGTCCTGTTCCCAACAGAGCTGGTTTACCAACTACTTTAAACATGCAAATGCATAAAAATGGACTTTGAATTGATTTAAAACATTGAATAAAAGATGGCTGACCAATGAAACTGGCACTTTCATTAATGTGTCTGAGGCTGCTGATGTTATAGGAAAGGTTCAAGCGCAAATCAGTCTAAAACAGCACACATTGCAAAGATGAAAATGCACAATTGTCTTTCAGTTTCATTTTCCAGACCCCAAAGCAGTGCCTTCTAGTGGTAAAAAAACAATTACCCCTGGAAGTACAATATCTGTGATATGGCTTGAGTTTTTTTTTTTTTGTTTAAGGCATGTGATGGGATTTGTTCATATTCTTGTGTCATACTACCATCTTGTGGTCATTTAGAGAATTTCTTTAGCTTTAGATCTTTAGTTAATCTACTTTTTATTATTTAGTTCTTAAATCTACCTATTATTCCTGTTTTTATTTATTTATATACTTGTTACATTTTAGTGTTTTATTAGTTTAAGGTAATGTTAAATGAGTTTATTGTTTAGAAGGAGGAGAGAATTACAGCACATGTCATACTTTAGTACCGCCCCTTAAGAAGGATTATAAATGGAGGTGAGAACAAAGCCTCGGGCTCTTTCTCTGCTCTCCACGCCGGCTTGATTTTGAAACATGCGAAATATACGTTCTTCTTCCTGATGCTGATGTTGATTCTGCTTAAAATCATTACAATAAATAGCAGCATTTGCTGTGTTCCATCTCAAACGGTCTCCAGTGTTTATTATCGATTGAGAAGGTATATATTTTTTACCACAACAGGCACAAAAAATCCACAATGGCACAAAAAAGTGCAAGGAACAGTTTATAAGGTTTAGATATATTTTACAATTTTAATGATGTTTATATAACAAAGTTCGGGAGAAGCTTTTTATGACTCAACAATTATGACTTAGCACTTCCTATCACATATAAGTGCATTTCTGCCAGAGTAACGCCAGTGTTTGATCAAGCTTCCCCACCTCCACTGCTTCACCAAACCATAAAGCATCTTTTCCACCTGTTTAAAAATTCTTCAGCCATTTCCAAAATGCAGGAAGTTTGAATGGTGAATAAGTTAAAATTAAACATTGATTTCCACCCCCTCCCCCATATATGAAATAATTAAATCCCATTAAATATACTAATCCCATATGCAAGTTTCACCATGTTTACATTGTAAAATACTGTTGCTTTTAGGTTAAGATGTGGGGGGGTGTATTCCTGGGTCTGGATCACTACCATTCCCAGACTCCTTACTCGGACAGCTAGCCTGCTACATTTACCTTGACTTCTCACACTCTTATTGTTTTGACCCTTTCTTTTCCTTTTGGGGGGATTTTTTATTTTTTACATTGCACAAAATTTTTTTTTTCTCTTTTCTTTGAAACATTAAGTGTTTTATTTCTCCCCCTTAAACCACTCAAATGGACACCCCTGGTGTAAGAGAAACATGAATAATAAACACATCTCACCGCCAAAGCCAGCATCCCAGTTCCTGTTGGGATCCACTCCAACACAACTGGAGCCAGGGTTCGGCTTTCTGGTTTTACGCCACATGCGGTCCTACAATAAACAGATTTCCAATTGAAAGATATATTTTCTCTAAAAACAGTTGTTCTACAGTGGATCATCAGCTCCGACACTCACCCTGCTGTGGGTGTAGGCGAAACCATCAGGGTTGGTGACGATCTCCAGGAAGATATCATAGCTGTTCAGGATGCTGGTGAGGAGAGGGTCACGGCCGTAGTCTTTGACGATCTACAAAAACTCAGAATTTTAAATGATTTCATTGATTTCTGAACAGAAATAGCTAGACTTCACCTTCTTGGCAAACCAAATTCCGCTGGCCTGGGTCACCCATTCCCTGGAGTGGATTCCAGTGTCAATCCAGATCCCTGGACGGTTCGCACCAGTGCTGAACTGAGGGAAAGAGCAATGAGAGGGTGCTCAATTCGTAGTGGATTCAACTGATTTCTGTTTCCGTAATAGTACCAACAAGACAACAATGCTAGCAATGCTAACACACAATAGCGGCTAACATCTAGACATCTCTAGATCCCTGCAGTTGTGGAAAATATGCATTAAACAAGGAATACTTTTACAAGAAATATAAATACTTAATGTGTATTTATTTTATTTTATTTTACAAACTTCTTCAAATCAGTATTTGGTGTTTCTACCTTTACCTTCAAACCAGCATCAATTCTTATAGCTACTATAGGCTTTGTAGGATTATTCTCTGTTGTATGATCAATCAATTATAGCAGACAGGTGCTAAGGTCATCAATTTCACACATAGGTTTAAATCCCAGTCATGAACTGAAAGAGAAACAGCTGAGAAGGACGTTTAAAACTGGGTGATAAACTGCCAACCACTGCTACAAATGTGATTTTGAGTGAGATGGATTCTCAATATGGCACAAATGAGTGCAGCAACAAGACACAAGGTAGTAAAACTGCATCAACAAGGTCTCTCCCAGAGAGAGTTTGCAAAGCAGACTGGGTTTTTAAGATGTTTTGCAAAGATCTTTTGAAGAAACTCCCTTTTGTTTGATCACCAGTTTGAATTGGTGTGGAACAACCCTGATCTATGTTGACACATTGTGACCAGACAAAAGGTGCCCATTGGTTTCAAAGAGTGGAATCATGTGATCAGGTGGATTAGGCATGAAACGTGACCCACTAGTGAAAAACCATGTTCTATGAAATATTAGATTCTCTGTATGAATGTTTTTACAAGTTTAAAATGTAAATATGCAGTGTCTTACCTTCAGGACATTCAAGGGGCGTTTCTCATAACTCTGTCCAATCACAATTTTGCTGACCATGTTCTTGTTCTCTGATACAAGCATGTCCATGAAAGAGTAAATCTGAGAACAGAGAACAAGTTAATTTGGCCTTGGAAATGTACGCTCAACATTTCAAATTGTAAAGATTTTCAAATAAAACGTGTTGGTTTCGAAAAACTTTTTAGTTATGATTGCTTTTGGTTTTAAACGAACATTACAAGAGATTTGACACATAATAGGTGAAATAATTCAAATTACATTGTGAGAAATGTGTAAAATCTTTCATTTCACAGACCCCAAATCAATGCCATCAGTGCCATCTACTGGTGAAAAGAATGGATAACCATTGGAAGTACAAGACCTGTGATATGGCCTGTGTTTTTCAAACCACAAAAAGTATTTAGTGGTTAAAAGGTTTCAATTTTCTTATCATTTTGACAGTGTCTTTGCTTTTTTGGTGGATTTATATATTTTTTGTCTCAACCATTTAGATTTGTGTGTTTTTTTTTTAATTCTGTTCAAATCTGAATAGTGTTTTTGGTAAAATTTCAGGTTTGTTGTGAAAGTATTGTGTAATCTAACCAAAAAAACTGTAATTATTAAATATTTTTATCATTGTCTCTTTAAAGTTGCTTCACTTACTGAGTCCAGATTATGGTAAGTGGTGTAGACAAAGTCGTCTGTGGTTCTTGCAACGCCACGAAATTTCACCATCTGACGTTCCTCATCATCCAACAGTTCCTTACAGGGTAAAAATGTTACACATTACAAAAGTATTACAAACAATTTTACATTCACATTTATGTATTTACCTGATGCTTTTAGCGACTTACACTTAAATATCACAAGGTGAATTTATTTATTAAGTGCTTTAGAGTTGTTTTTTTCTATTAAGTGCTCTAGAAAAAGAAGAGTTTTAGTAACTCTTTTTCTCCTCAAATCGGCTTCTGACCATTTTGAATTGAATAAAAAACAAATAAAAGATTTTTCTACCTACTCCACCTACTAATTTACTAATTTACTGGATAGTCCAGTGCAAACACTAGAGGTGCTGTTCCTTTTCATTTTTCCTGTTTTCCTGGCTAATTCTTCATATATTATTCATATATGTTTCCCAGCTGCTACACTCAATGCTAGTTTTGTTAGCAATAGTGTTTCTACTCAACTCTACTCAAACTATCAGTCAGTGGAGCTACTTCAACGCTTGGTGGGACTATAGTTCTTGATCCTACTCACCTGGACGTTCTCGATCATGACATGATACGGGATCTGATTGTAGGCCAGGAATGCTCTGACAGCTTGGAGACTTTCAAAGGGAACACGAACATCCACTGGGAGCGACTCATGAACAGGATCCCTCCAGAAATCCAGCTAAACACGAATGAAACACATACTTTAACTTGAATGAAAATAGTAACAAAAATGTGTTTGAATCTCAGGACATACATCAGATTCCAGCAAATCCTTCAGGAGCGTGACCTGTTGCTCATCCCGAGGATCGATACGAAAAACCTGATCCCTGTAAAAAGATTTTAAAAGTCTTGAATCTGAAATTCTTAGGTTATTCATTTATTTACAATAATAAACTCAGTTTTAAATAAAATAAAACCTCAAATAGTGTCATGCTATGCCAGTGATGCAATAACAATTCTTTACTGGAGTATTTATATTTTTATTTCTACTTTTTCTTCTACTTTACTAATATTTTCTTATATTAAAAATTTAAATCATAAACGTAAAAGATTTTGTCAGCAGATTACAAATTAATTAAACATAGTAAAATTTATCTGTAAAGAAAAAATTCAGGAATTTTCATTTTGGGAGCAGATAGAGCATTGTTTCAGAAACACCCCAAGATCTGTATTTTTTTTTCCTGATATTAAAATGTTTTAAGTAAAATTGTTGAAATCTTGAAATAGCAATTTGTCAAAAATACTACAGAAAATGTGGTAAACAGATATCCCATAAATACCACTAAATCTTTTTTCCAAAATAAAATTGTCAATAGTGTTTATATTTTCAAAAATAAATTAGTCAAAAATACTACAATATTATGTCTCCATATTTAGTGAACAGAAGGAATATTGTGTTTTATAAACACTATTAAATCAGTATTTAAAAAAAATACAGAAATACGAAATCTTCAAATAGCAATTTTGTCAAGAATGCTACAGAAAAATGTCTCCACTTTTTGTAAACAGATAGAATATGTAGTAGATATTTTAATATAACTTATAGTTTTATAAACACCACTAAATCAGTAATTTTTCTACTATTAAAATACAGAATTGATGGTTATTACAAAATCGTAAAATGCCAATTTTGTCAAAAATGCTACAGGAAAATTTCTTCACTTTTTGTAAACAGTCTAGTAGTACATTTTTATTTAACATATAGTTTTATAAACACCATCAAATCAGTAATTTTTCTAATATACATTTTTTTTATTTTCGCCATTAAATACTTTTTCTAATATTACAATTTTGAATTTTTATTATTTTGTGAGAATTTCTCAGAAATGCTACAGTGAAATTGAAAGATAGAAAATTACTACTAGAAAATCAGTATTTTCCCTAATATCAAGAGAATACTAATGTTGTCAAGCACAAACGACAGATGAGTTAAAAATGCTCCAAGACTTTCAAAATGAAGCTGAGAGGAAAAAACACTTCAAAATGCACCTGCCTGGTCTCCCTCACTGCTTCCAGCACAATAATCTTCATTGTACTATAAACGTCTCTTGATTGATACTTTTATTTTTAATTTCTTTTAGAGTCTAAAAAAATGTCATGCTTAAATACATAAATAACTAGATGCCTTACTACGTTTACCTGAGTAAACTTTAAATTTTTCTGTTTTTTCAGGCTTTCCAGTTTGGAATCCCATACTTTTAGTGAAGAGCAACTTTCATGTACTTTAGACAAAACAGGTTTATGTGATGTTTTATGTGATTGTATCCATAGTGCCAATAATATCCCTCTCGCTGCTCCTGTTTGCTTTGAAAATAAATTATTGATATGCTTATTGAATTATCTGTGAATTAATTAAAGACTCTTTGCAAATTAATCTCTTGATTTTACTCTTTAAAGTGTGTTCATCAGCGCCCCCTATGCACCTTTACAACAAACAATTTGCAATCATTTAAGCGATGAATGTTGCACAAAGTACCCTCCCCATGTTCAGCTTTTTTTCAAGGTTATTAATTTTGACGTTCATCAAGGTTTCCCTGAAGTAGTTTGCTAAGCTCAATGTGTTTAAAACTGCTGTTTTGTGAAAGGCAATGCAATACTCAAATAAATACTTACTTGTGTTTTTTTCAAGGACAAATACAACTTCTTTACACAATCACTTCGTTTAAACTCCCTGTTAAATTATCAGTGAATTAAAGTATTATCTCTTATTTTTACTCTTTGAAATCTTGATTTTTGTATTTTTATTTTGTTCCAATACCCTCGCTGCTCCTATTTGCTTTGAAAATAAATTCTTGATATGCTTTACTCTTATTATTACTTTTGTTTACATTTGTTTCAATGATTATAGATGGATAGAACACGAGAGCTCACCCTTCAAAGGTCTCTTTGGCAAACACAGCCACGAACAGAGCGCCGAGCAGCAGCAGGAGCTTCATCTTGCCTGAGCAGAACATTTCTCTCTGCAGGCTTTCTTTATATCCTCAGCCCCATGCACTGATGATGACCTTGTGGTTGAGGTGAAGCAGGAAGCACTGAAGCCCTGCTGCTCGGCTTCCCACAATATTGTACAATATGAAGCAAAGCGACAGAATATGAAGGCACCTGATGTTCTGAATGTGACTCGTGGTAGTTGCATTTGGCCAAATGCTTCCATACCTTCAGTGACACATTCGTGTTGAAACTTTTGTTGGATGATTAAAGAACAAAATTCGATAAGAGAATAATCCGCAGTTTTGGGGTATTTTTAGCTTTGTATTGAATAACAAACTCAGCTGGGCCTGCTGCTTCACTTCTCATAACCTTGTTCAGACTGCCGAATGAGAAACTTGCAGCTGTTTTCCAGCTTAGGTTTTATCTATTTTACTTTATTTATAGTCAGCATACAGTGTCAGCTGCAAAAAAATGGGTTTCATTGTTTAAAATGTTGAGTGCAAAAGTAACTTTCCAGTTGGAAGTGCATGACGTGATGGTAGCACTACTGTTGTTGCATACTAATACAAATGTATTTTTATTTTTCTTGTTTTTACTCTTTTAAGCGTGCTCATCAGTTTCTCACAGTTTCCCTGAAGTAGTTTGCTAAGTTCAATGTGTTTAAAACTGCTGTAACTGTTTAGCAGACGGTAATACAATGTTTTTTTTCAAGGACAAATACAACTACTTTATTACCTCATTAAAAGGCTAAAATCTGTGAATTAATTAAAGGCCTTTGCAAATTAATCTCTTGATTTTACTTATTGAAGTGTGTTCATCAGCGCCCCCTATGCACCTTTTCAACAAACAATTTGCAATCATTTAGGCGATGAATGTTGCACAAATGTTTAGCTTTTTTCAAGATTATTAATTTTAACAATCATCAAAGTTTCCCTGAAGTAGTTTGCTAAGCTCAATGTGTTTAAAACTGCTGTTTGTGGAAGGCAATGCATTACTCAAACAAATACTTATTTGTGTGGGGGTTTTTTTCAGAGACAAATACAACTTCTTTACACAATTAACAAATTTAAAGGCTAAAAACCCCTGTTAGACTCTTAGGCTCTCTGTGAAATCTTTTATTTTTAATCTTTGAAGTGTACTCATCTTTGAACACCCTTCAAACAAACATTTTAAGACAATTTATCAGATGAATGTCGCATAAACTACCTCTCCTGTTTATCTCTTAAGATTATTCAATGGTTCCTATTAATGCATATATTTTATGCTCACATATCAGTTACCATTAAGTAGTTTGCTAAGTTCAATATCTTGTTTTGTGGAAGGTAATGCAGTGCTCAAACAAATACTAACTTGTGTTTTTTTTTCAAGGACAAATACAACTTCTTTACACAATTACTTCATTTAAACTCCCTGTTAAATTACCAGTGAATTAAAGTATCATCTCTTATTTTTGCTCTTTGAAGTCTTCATTTATGTATTTTTATTTTGTTCCAATACTTGATTTTGGTATAAAACATAACAATTGATCGTTCTCAACTGTTGAGAGTTTTACAATAAAAACGGCAAAATGTAATACTCAGAAATATGTTTTTGTACAATTTCAGGTCTGTTGATGGAATTAGTGTGTAATGTAATGAAAAAAATATTTGCATAAAAAGAAGAAGGGATTGTACGAAGAAGGGTTATCAAGCAATAACATTAAAACAGTTTTAAAGGTCATTTATTAGAGCAAATTCTACAGTAGTACAAAATGCTCAAAAGGCTTAACACATTCTAAGGGTTAACGTGCACAAAGCATTGTTTGTTTACAGCATTTATTTCACCTGTCTGAATTAAACGATTCGTACAAAGACATGTGTAGTGTATTGCATCTTTGTTTTTTAAATAAATAAATAAATAAATAAATAAATAAATAAATAAATAAATAAATAAATAAATAAATAAATAAATAAATAAATAAATAAATAAATCGAGTCAGTCACATCAGAATGTTTTCTCATTGTTATAAAATCCTTGGGATTATTTTTCACTGTACAGTGTGTCTAGTACCTGGCGCTGATTGGTTGTTCTCATTAAAAGCTTTACTCCTATTGGCTGTTGGGTGCACGGGCAGTTAGCGGAAGTCTTTCCGCGTGAGTGAGGAGAGGAGGCGGAGGTGGGAGACCGTCCCGTGAAACTAAACTGGAGTCGGAGAAACCGGCCGGTGAAAGAGTGTCAGCGGTGGTTATTATCAAAGCTAAACGAGCCCTAGAAGCATGGAGATCGAGAAGGAAGTTAAAAAGGTACGCTCCTAGAACTGTTCAGAGTCCATAAGTTTGTTTAGAGAAGCTTTCGACCACGCCCGCCTTCGAGGCAAAGCTGCTGCCTTTGTGGCACGGTCCATGGTGCAATGTTTGGTGATTATGTCACAGTCTTTGGTTAATAATCCGTAAACTTGGTTACATTGAGAAACAGGAAATTCAATGTCAGTAGCAGGAAATGCAATGTTGAAAGGTGATAATTCCATACTTTGAAATAAAATAACTGCATTCAAAGGATAGTCTTCTGCATTCAGTCTTCAGGAACGTTTGTTTTAATGCTTGCATTTTTATTAAATGTTGTAAACAGTGTTGTTACAAGCACAGTAAATAAAGTTTTATGCCACTGTCATATCAGTGTGATACTACATAATTTATTTCATGAAATGTGTTTCAAAAAGGCCAAAATGCATGTTTCCAGTTGTAAAGTAACATACCATTACTTGTAATAACTTCATCCATTCATTGTATTGCAGCTGGGTTTAATACTTAAATTTTACACTACTTGTTTTTAGGTTAATTTCGCTGACCTCTTGTGTGTTTTACCCTAATTTTGATGTTAAAAAGGACCAAAGATATGTTAGAATAGCCTACGGTGACTCAATGTTTATCCTTGGATATATTTTAGTCTTATAACTATCTAAAAATAATGTAATAGCTCACCATGGAAGAATAAAACGTTTCAAAAATGGCTTTTATCTCAATCTGTCTGAGAATGATGCATTATGGTATCCTACTGGATTTCCAATTCTGGCCTTTCTGCTCCGCGCACTGATAAATAATAATAATAATGTTCATAACTGATGAAGCTTGAGCTGGACGGTTAATCTTAAATAATCATAATTCCGAAGCTATAATCATCAGATTGTAATTATTTTCCCTTTAAAAATTACTACTGCTGTGGAGTCACATGACTGCGCTCCGTGAATGTTTGCTTTCATATCGGTTGTTCATTTATCGGTGTTTAATAAATAGTCACAGATTGAAGATAGTGTGTGTAAGTAATATATCCTTCATTCGAAATATGTGAGCATTTTACTGTACAAAACATCTCAGTGAATTATGAAAAAATAATTATAATAAAATAATCGTAATCAAGCTAAAATCTCCAGTTAATCAAGATTTTGATTCCAGGTCAAATGGTCCATCCCTAGATGACACACTTGGATGCATGTAGCCTCAGTTTCTCTGACTGTAAAGTCATAAATCTTTTTTATTTATTTAATAATTTATTGCTAACCAGCAGAACCCTGTGACCCAGAAAAGAAAATGTATGAATGTCTTCGATTGCATCTACTCAGCTGAGACTATGTAAAATAGCAGAGAAAATGTAAAAAGTAATCGTTTTTTTGTCATTGAAAGATTTGCATATTTCATTGCTTTTTCACTAGGGGTGTTAAGACTCACTCACGCTAAGATAAATACCTCGATGTTATGACTACAGTTCGCATCACAATATTTTACAACTATTGCTAAAATTGAATTGAAAAAGTTCTAAGACCACAAAGCTAATAAGGCTAGGGTCTAGTTTGATTTTTCATCCACCAGGGGGCAGTGTTAATGTTTGCATTAAGTCATCTTTTTTACTTTAAGATCTAAAGAGATAATTTTTCTCATTTAAAATATGAGTGAAGCAAAATAGTTTCCTTGTAAATGTTACATAAAACAACAAGAAAAGGTAAAGAAGTTTCAGAAGTGACTAGAATCACAATCACTTCAGTTCCTAGATGATATCTTCCAGTAGCTCCACGACTGTATTGTGATTTCTTGTGCTTCGATATATTATTACACCCCTGTTTTTCACGCATTTTAACCTGAGGCAGAAGTGGGAACCTGCTCTCATCCAATCACTATATCAAATAATCTTTAAAAGACCTTTAAAGTTTGATCATGTGCAGTAGGTCCAAAATCCCTTAGCGGAAAGTCTCCTGATTGTTCTAAAATGATGGTTTTAGATGTAAAATTTACTTAAAAAGCAGTCCTCGACCCTTTCAGGTCAACTCAACATCCAACTCCAAGAGATATGCGGAAACCTGCCAGACGTTCTCCTTGAATTCAAACTTGACCTTATAAGGTGATCTTCCAGCTGAAGGGCTTTGCTCCTCTGAAGTGCTGAGCAGGAACCAGTTGTGTAATCTAAACATTAGAATAGTGCATCAGGCAGAGCAGAGCCTGGAGTTTCTTCTCTTCCTTTAATGATGGGCTAGTTTGAGGATCAGTGTTTCATTTCAAATCAGTTGCATTGCTTTTCGTAACCAAGGAGATTTCCATGAAACGTCTCAAAACGCTAATGAAACAAGTCTAGAAATCAACCTTCCCTGTGTCTGATTCTGATTTGAAAACAAAATCTGATTTAAGACTGAATTTGACCAAAATATCAGTGTTTTGTTTTAACTTCAGGGATTATCTATTTTAAATGGTTAAGATTAGCATACACATTCCCCCAAAAGGAGATCAAGCTTCAGTGGAAATGTTAGTATTAAAGTTAGTACAAGTGTTGTGTAAATTGTAGGGGTGTAACGGTTCACGGTATGTATTGAACCGTTTCGGTACATCCTGTTCGGTTCGGGACACTTGCGTACCGTTTCGGTATTCGGTATTTGTATTAAATAATATAAATGTATTATTAGCGCGATATTAAGCGCAGCGGAACCATGTTCCTAGGCGAGTTTCCGCACGGACGCTATTGAGGGACGTGCAGCTCTACTGTGCGACACTCAATAGCGTCCGTGCGGAAAATCGCCTTTGGCTTCCCTGTTAAAATACATAACGGGGATAGACGAGTGGATAAATTTAAAGTTGTATGCCGACATTGTTCCACGGAGATCGGGCAGGCAACACATCTAACATTTTCTACTGCTGGAGATATTGTCACTGCAACCAGATCTGTGCTCTCTTCAGAAAATGTGGATAGGTTAATCTTTTTAGCCTAAAACTTGAATAGTTAGTTTTGTTGATATATAAGCTGAAGCTGTTGCTAGTGTTAAAAGTTTTCAGGTCCTAACTAGTTGCAGTATTTAATTTTTTTATTTAATAAAATGTGTTTTTCTTTATAAAGAGTGCAATTTATTTAAAATATCACCCAAAAGTGTCACTTTTATTTATTTTATGCAAGAATTCTATTGTGTATTGGCAGCTTTTCAAAATAAAGATTATGTGAGTTCTTATTTTTTTGTACCGAACCGAATGAACCGAACCGAGCTCTCCAAGACACTGTACCGAACCGAATACAATTTTACACCCCTAGTAAATTGGTATAAATTTGATTGAGCTGACTCCCACCCAGTGTAAAAATGAAAAATGTAATTTCTCTCTTTCAGAACCCATTACAGTTAACATTTGAATGCTGTTTTATTTGCTTCGTGGTAATTTCACTAAATTTAATGTTAGTTTTGCATGAAATTGGATGTAGGTTATTCCGTTTAAAAAAACTCAGTTGGAAAAAATGTAAATCCTTCATTCATTTTATTAACTTTTCATACGAATTATGTTGTTTTATTTACCCCAACCTTAAAAAAATAAGAAAAAAAATATTTCCACGTTATTTTCTGATCCTTGGAAAATATTTGAGACATGAAGGGGTTAATTCTACATGCACTAACTTCACAAATGCTAGTGTCGCCACCTAGCTGGAACATGATGTTAAACACCATTATACAAAAATATATATATATATATTTTAATTACACTTTCATTCATGTAAAAACACCAAAGTGCTTTCTTCTGGGAAAATGTAGACAATATAATACTTATTATTCTTGAAAACAGAAGATATTGCTTCTGATGAAGCTTCAGTGATGGTGCATGTGGCTCCTCTTTACGGTTTAAAAAAAAAAGACTGAAGAAAAGCAATAAACATTTTTATTGTTTTTTTTTTTTTATCATTGACAAGTTTGCGTTTTAATTTTAAACCCGACTAAATTGAACAGACTTTTTTAAAATTAGTTATTTATGCAAACCTTAATAAATAAGAAGAAACATTTCCAAAAAAAATGTTCTGATCCATGAAAAAGAATTCAAGACTAAAAGGTTAATTCTACATGCACTAACTTCACAAGTGGTCGTGTCGCCACCTAGCAGGAACAGGATGCTAAAAAAATATTTTAATTGCATTTTAATTCAGATTTAGAATACACTTCCAGGTAGTTGATCTATCAACTTTGGGGTATAAATTTAATTTATATCATATTAAATCCATTACAGATTTATAGAAAACGCTAAGTGTATTGGGACACCCCTAATAATAGGAAAGTACAATGTATTCACAATTTATGCTAACAAATGTTTTTTTTTTTACTTGTTTATTCACTCTAAAATGGTTAAATAAAAGCATTGACGCTGTTCTTTTGTCTCGTTTGAGCAGATAACTCTTGGCCATGAGATTGGAGCTGGTGCTGCTTGTCTAAAATGCAAGGACAAGTGCGAGGGCTTCGAACTTCACTTCTGGAGGTTTGTCCGCACTTCCTTCCTGCAGATTTGCGCAATGCACTTATTCGTGCAACATTTCTATTGGGGAATGTTTCTCTTGTATAAGTCTGGAAGTGTTGGTTACACTTGGTTCCAGTTGCTTCAGTGATGGTGCATGCGATTCCCAAATGTCTTCCTTGGGTTTCAGGAATTCCTTAATTAAAAAGATGTGAATCCAGGCCAATGAAAGAAAACCAGAGACCCAACCTTTCTGTTTTGGTGCTGTGCACATGGGTGTCCATACTTTACAGAAACTCTATTCATTTTCACTATTCAGCGTTTCCAGTAGAAATGCAAGAAACAAAGTGATTTTTACAAATCTGTGCAGCTCTTGTTTCCCAATTTATTAATCAGTAAACCAAACTGAACATTTTTTAACCTTGTCCTGTCCCGCTCACATGGGAGACTAAATGCTTTGCTGAGTTGGACAGTTTTGCTTTCTCCAGGGGAATAAAACACGTGGTGTGGTGTTTTCTCCTTTGGATTGGAGCATTGAATTGTTTGTAAATATTTATTAGTTGTGGTTCCCACGAGCCAGTTTACATTAGTTGTGTCAGGAACTGAACTGAACATTTTTGCAGGGAACTGTTTTTTTTCTTATTGACGCGGCTATTATGATCTTTACGGTAGTTATTTAGTGGCTGAGAGTAGGCAATGGCCAATTGAATGTGAGTTAAGCATTTCCACAAGAATTCGATTCTAGTCTGGCTCCGTGGTATAGCGGACGGTGCGCCAGACACATGTGCGTGGTAGCGCAGTGCGACTACATTTCCCAACCTTCCCCCTCTCACTTCCTGTTTCCATAACTGTCCTATCACTCAATCGATTCTGATTTTGTGAACTTTTTTCAAAACACAAGACATTGTTCCCTTGAAATTGTGTGTTTTACTACTACTTTTCACAGCGTACGTAAAAACGAGGAAAGATGTGTAACAAAAGCTACTAACGAACTCTTACATCTCTCTCGGCCATAGAAAGATTTGCACAAACTGCAAGTGTGGCGTTGAGGACCATGATGTGCAGCTGGAGTCTGAGGAGAACAAGAAGGTTGGGAAGCTGTTTGAAGATACCAAGTACACAGGCCTCATAGCCAAGCTGAAGAGAGATGGCGTTCCTTCTTACAGGGGGAATCAGTTCACTGTCTCCATCCCAATCACCAACGTCAGCACCGCCAGCACCTTCATCCCTGGGTCCAGCCAGACCGCCAGCACCTGGATGCCCTCTGGGTCTTCCTCTTCTGCCCATGCACCTTCGGGCCATAGTCCATCTTCCTTTGACAGATCTGCAGCTGGAGGTCAACACCCTGCTGCCCCATCACTTGGAGCAGGTAGTTTGTCTGCAGCAGGATCAGGCCAAATTAGGGTTTCATTGGTGGCTCCCTCACCAAAAGGTTCTGTGACCGCCATCAGTTCCGGTCCCACAGATCCCACCGCCGTGCCAGCCAGGACAGATGTGGTCAAGTCTGTGACCTATGAGTGGGCACCACCTGGGATCAACCAAAGTTTGGTAAATATCTACAAAGAATGTTGTTTAAATTAAATATGTATCTCACTTAAATTTTTATTTATGAATTTATTTAACATTTTTTTATATTTATATTTATTTAACCATTTTTATTTAGAATGTTTCTATAACATTCAATAGAAAGCTTGATTTAAATAAATAGATTTATATTCTTGATAAACTAGTCAGAATAAAAAAATATATATTTTTATGAATGCTAGAGGAATATATTATTTTTAAAGGAATAAACATGGATATTAAATATTAATTTAATAATCTTGTTTACATTTTTTTATTATTATGCTGCTTTCAAAAAGTATAAACATTATATAATTTTAGGTTTTTTAAATTATTCTAAAAAAAGAATTTACCTGAATTTTTTTTTAAATCTTAAAATAAGCATTTATTATTATTTTTTACTTTCCTAATTTAAAATGTTGAATCTGTTTTTATTATAAAAGCTTTTATACATTTGTTTAAATAATTGTATATATTTTATATTTATTTTTACTCTGTGTCTTTGAGGAATATTATATTTATTTCAAGTAATTATTTTTTATTCACATAATTATTATTAACTAACTCTGTATTTATGAAAAGTGTTACATTTATTTAAATTTTATAGTTTTTATTTATTTATTTATTTATTATTATTATTTAATTTATTTTCTAGGTTAAGTGTTTAGTCTGTTTTCATTAACCATGTTTTTATAAAATCTTTTAAAGAAGTATATAGTTTATATTTGTTTTTACTCTGAGTCTATGAAGAAAATTATATCTATTTAAAAGATTCCTTAAAATGAGTCATTTTTTATTTTATCACATATTATTATTGTGCTATATATATGTTATATTATTATTTTTACTCTGTATCTACCAGGATTATTACATTTATTCAAAACAATGATTAAGTTTATCACTTAATGCTTTTGTTTAAATGAGTGTTTTTAAGATTACTATTTCACGCTGTATCTGTGAGGAATAATAAATTTATTCAAAAGACTCATTATAATTTTTATTAGAAAATAATTATATATATTTTCTAAAACGTCTTGATTTCAAGGTTGTATGTTTAGTTGCACTAGCAGGCTTACATCCACTAGAGGTCGCTGCTCTTCGTTTCTTTAAACATTTATTTTTTTTTGCTAAAAAATATGCATGCGTTATACAGAACAAAACATAAATAACAACAAATTTGAGCTCAAATGTAAATCAATTTCTAAAAATACTGTCAAATTGAAAAATGACTTTAGTTTTTGATGATGTGACCCTCTCAGGCTCTGCGGTACATGGAGCTTCTGCCTCCAGATCAGCGGCCCATCGCTGGCACAGCAGGAGCAGATTATCGTAAGAAGCAAATGGCCAAACAGCTTCCAGACCATGACCAGGACCCCGAGCGCTGCCATGAGCTCTCACCTGGAGAGGTCAAGCAAATGCAGCAATACGTCCGAAAATATAAGGACGAGGCGCTGGGTGTAGGTGACATCACCCTGCCAGAAGAGATTGGGCAGCAGGCAGGGAATGGAACACCAGGTGCTGGAGATAAAGGTGATGCTGTTGCAACCGTGGGAAAAGTGGGCGCCCCAGGGGCTGCTGGGAAAACTCTCGGTGGGTCTGCGGGAAGCTATGTAAGTATGCCATTCCTTATCCTGAAAGTTGTCCTTTGACTTGCTGAGATATTGTTGATGTAGGAAAACAACCTTGTGTCTTATTGCTGTTATCTCAGCCCAAAACCCACTCTTAAGCCTCCTACATGGCTGTTTCTGTTTCAGTTCATGACTGCATTCCTATCTACCTGACTTTGTGATGTGTATCTTCAAGAATTAATGCTGGTTTGAAGGCAAAAAGACCAGTTTGCATGTACAAAACAAATCAGTTCTTTATTTAAAGAATTTTAAATAATCTTTTGCGGTGATGGGATAATCTCTTCGTGCTAATTGATACTCAACTGTGATTGGCTTCTGTTTCCAATTGGAGCGGGGCTCAGTGATTGGGCAATTGAATTTTCAAATATGCCAACAAATATTGCGCATCCGGAAGCATTGCGTCTTTTCACGTGTAAACAGTAATGATTTCTTGATGTCGAAATGGCCAATGACCTCTGCCGTTTTGATTGACAACTCATTGAACCAATTTAAAAGAGATATCTTGCCTTAAACGTGATTAAAGGCCCAGGATTAAGAGACTTGTGCAACTCTGAGTGGCCTTTTTTATAATGTGCCTATATATAAACATGTATAGAACCCTCATTTTTTAAGATATTACTATCAAATTTAAAATGAGTTTTTGGGAATGTAATTGAATGAACTCCTCAGTTTCACATCGGGATTAAACACTCGCGACAATCTCTTAGGGGTAATGGATACTCAACCGTGATTGGTTCATGTTTCCGATTATTGGCACAGGGCTCACTGATTGGCCAGTTGGCATTGCCCTGCCTCTTACATTAGTATACAAAACAGAGAAGTAGGTAGAATTCATTAGTAACCAGAACCACGTGTAGCTGAGTGCTACCACCTCGGGGAGTTGAGGGTCAGTCGATGAATTGAAGAGCAACCGTGTGTTAGTCTAACAGCTGGAATGAACATTCTGTTCTCCAAGAAACCTTCACAAACCCCCACACTGTGTCCCTCTGGCCCTGTTCAAACCCGGGCGTGCTTTCCAGAATCTATTGTTAGCATCTCAAACTAGAAACACATGTATTTAATGGCTTGCCGTTTTAACAGAGAGCGTCATGAAATGATTTGCTCCTCGTTCCAAACTCGCATTTGGATTGTTTTCCCCTGATACACTAAAGGAAACTTTTTATTGATTAGAAATAAATGTGTATATTTCTTCAAATCAGATTGAATTTGCGTGATGTATTGCAGGTCTTAACATTTAGTAAACCTAATAAATGGAGTGTTTTTGTTTTAGTTATTAATCGGAATCTTGCTCAATTCTGAGATCACAATTTTAATCTCTTAGCATTCCACCGCATGGTTATTGCACGGGTTAGGGTTAACAACTTTGAAAAGCTGTGATTCGAAATGATATAAATTATTTTGAACACAGCAGTTACTATTAGCGTTTCGATCAGGCCAACAACCAAATTAACAAATAGAAAAGAGAATGAACCAATTCGATATTATTATTATTAAATTTGGCTTGGTACGCTCCATGCTTTGAATTTTTCAGTTAAAAATCTCATCCGCATAACTTGCTCATCCGCATGCATTTGTTACAAACGTTTGTTCTGCAACAATTGTTTTGTACCTTTTTTGTGTTAAAAGTTATAATCCTCAATAGCAGTAATAGAGACGGTGATTCTGAGGAACAAACCATAGACTCGTTTGGACGGTTCATTTGAACCAATTTAAAAGATATTGAATTCCAGAATGAATTCCACTGAGATTTTTTTTGCGATGTGCTTATAAACAAACATGTATAGAACCCCCATTTTTAAAGATATTATTATCACATTTACATTTTGGGTTGGTAAGGAATCATGCTTTGTTTTTGTTACATTTTCTAGCAAAAACCTCCCAATTATAGTCATCTGCATGTATTTATTACGAAGAATTGATGGGCAATTAGTTTTTGGTGTGTTAAAAGGTCTACTCCTCAATAAATGAAAGATATACAAGGAATCCGACAACTGAGGGACAAACCACAAACTAAAGCCATGCAAATATGCCAAATGGTTCAAGAACAGCATTTATAAATAAAGTACAAATTTAATATGAGAATGTATTTTATGCTTTTTTTTTATCTTTAGCACACAGGGGTCAATGCTCTGATTGGTTTCAGATTTGAATATTCATTGTCGGTTCAAGTGGATGTTATCTCATAAGAGTCAAAACCTCGACCCGCTTAGGAGACTGAACCCTATGTTTGAATTGGAGGAAAATCATGTTTTCTTAAATATCAACCTGTATTTGTGAGTAGTGTTGACCATAACTCTATTAATGTCCATTTTTATGAAGTGAAATGTTCTGTGTGTTCGTTTCGTTTGTCGATAAACAAGTGAGGGGCACAGATCATGGTGTGAGTAACGCGTTTTTTTCAAACAAATGAAAATGTTTCAATTTTAAATATATTTTTTCTTGTTCAGCTGATTCATATCAGAAGATCAAACACTTTTATGTTTTCGCAATTTGTAAAATATTATGGCCAATATCATACATTCCATCAACGTCGTATGTTACTGTTTAAAATAATGAGATTGGTTTATTTTTTCATTCATTCCTTGTTCTTTGGTGTTTGTGCCCTCAGTCGTGCCAACAGTGCCAGCTGCCCATGAAGAAAGGAGAGCCTGCAGTGTTTGCTGAGCGGGCCGGCTTTGATAAACTATGGCACCCGTCATGTTTCGTATGCTCTACTTGCACAGAGCTCCTGGTGGACATGATCTACTTCTGGAAGAAGGGCAAGCTGTTCTGTGGCCGTCATTACGGGGACAGTGAAAAGCCTCGATGTGCAGGCTGTGATGAGGTAAATATACTCAATTTTACTTCGTTTTTCTCTGTTGGACGTCACACTTATGTTGGGAATATGTAAACGAAAGACACTTTGGAGTGTTTTTAACATCTGTAGAACCTCAGGATCCTCACAGTGGAATTTTTCTTGAAAAGCTATGTAGCTCAAAGAAGCTGTGTCTGTGTCCAGCTCATCTTTAGTAATGAGTACACTCAAGCTGAGGAGCAGAACTGGCACCTCAAGCACTTCTGCTGTTTCGACTGTGACTGTGTCCTGGCTGGAGAGACTTATGTAATGGAGAAGGAGAAGCCCATCTGCAAACCCTGCTACATGAAAAACCATGCTGTGGTAAGAAGTTCCTTCATTGCTCCAACACAAAGCTAACGTATAATTTTATTTCATATTTAATTGAAAATCATCTTACCAGAGCCACAACCCAAAGTATTGACAAAGTTTTAATAAATCGTTGCGTAGCGGACAAGCTACAATGCTATTTTTGTCAAAATATGTCTTTCTCCACTTTCACCGAACTGAGACAGAGATCGCTTTGGGACCATAAAGGGCCAAATCCAAAATACATTTTGACCATAAAATCAAGCCAACACATCAGTTTTCACAGAGAGAGATGGTAGCTATCTTTATTTGAGTTTTGTGGTTATTAAAGAACCCTGGGTGGATTTTGAGCATTTAAGGGGCCTTAAAAAACACCAAAAAGGCCCAACTCATGTTAAAATGTCTGCATTTCTGCCTCAAAAAAGGCATTAAATCTGAAAATCCACGAGTCTCCAGGACCCTTTATACCCTTAAATAAGCCAAATATAGAAAACCAGAAAATGTAAAAAAAAAAAAAACATTCAAGATTGACTTTTTTTTGCACCAAATAAAAGCCTCGAATTTTAAAAGACTTGAAACTTTTACAGGGATTATGTCCCAAAAATGGTTGAGATTGAGGCAACAAAACAATTCCCCACCCAAACATTCTCTTTCCACCCTCATGGTGCTCCAGGACTTCCTCATAGACAAATTAACCACTTGTTATCCTTCTCTTTCGATAACTTACCGTTTGTCTGGTCTAAAGAAGTCTCTTATGTTTCGTTTAGTTTGCATTGTGCCACTTTGACTCGACTTTTATCATAAACAAAACCGATATCTAAACTGCTTGCAGCGTTCTGTTAAAGTTCCCCCTAAAGATGCACCTCATTTATAAGGAATGACAGCCAATCAAAATGGGCTGCAACCATTAGATGAACTTAGATCGACTAAAGCAAAGAGCTTCAACTTTAGTGCCCGTGGCTTTTGGCTTGGTTTGAGAATCTTTTCCTTCCAAAGTCTCCACATAACAGTAGGTTGGGTAGTAAACTGGAGGCAACACATACTGTGCAGGGGACCCAAAGCCTCTATCATATTGAGTTTCACAGCAATACAAAAGTACCACCGACAGCATAACTCGAGCTTAGCCTCTCTCGTTTATTTGGTGATTTTTAGATTTAATAAAACGTATCTATGTTTTTTTCCCAGCGCTGTGCAGCCTGTCAGAACCCCATCGAGCCCGAGTCTCAGCGTGTTTCATACGGAGAGCACCACTGGCATGCAGAGGCGCAGTGCTTCCAGTGCTCCTGCTGCTCCCGCTCCTTGACGGGACAGCGCTTCATGGTTCTCCAGGGAATGCTGATATGCTCTGTGGAGTGCAAGAAGAAGATCAGTGCCTCTTGAGTGCCATGGTCACGAGGAATGGGTTCATTTGTCTCTGTGAAAAGATGGTGAACCCAACGTTTAGCTGATTTTAGGTTCGTCTTGGCTACTGATGATTAAAACATGTTTAGCACTTTATTTTTTTCACACCACTTTGTACCCAATAAAGCATTTTGCATATTATATATTGAACCTATTTCCAGCAATTTAACCAAACGTTGTGACGTTCAAGTTTGGGAACTCAAGGGACATGTGGTGCACTCATCTAAAGGTCTTGACTGTTTCACACCATTGAAAACCCCGGCACTTTTGGGGAAAAGTTGATCCTAAGCGTGTTGAGTTGCACTTAGCTGTGGAAACTCTGCACAATTCAAGGAAACCCGGCTCCATTGTCTCTAATGGCTGCAAACTGTAGAGTAAAGCGTCATTTCCTCCCATCAAAACCAGCCGTAATGTCAGTGGTTTCACCTAACCGCTCGTCACGCCACTCTCGGGTGGAGTTTTCCAGCAGGGAATTCTTTCCTTCATCAGGAATTCCTTCACATGTTTAAAACACAATGTGAACTTGTTCCAGGATCAAGTTCTGAAGATCATATCAACTTAGAACCTTATTTTGAGGTTTTGATTCATTTTTGTAGACTTTGTTGATGTAGAATCAACAAAGAAGGAACATTTCGGATTAAGTACAAGGTTGCGTTTAATTTTGTTTAGGAGATAAGATCTGTTGATTTGTAGCTGCCTGAGGGGAGGACGATCAAACCTTAATGCAAGCGTCGCTGCTTCTAGCAAAAGCTCTGCACATGAAGAGTCTTGATGCTCCAAAAGAGCCCTTGAGGTTTTCACAGCTGACAGCAGAAATGTGAAAGGCGGCGTCCTTGAATTACAATCGCTAATCGTGAGAACTGTTGAACTTGTTTGCTGCAGACACTTTGTACTTATTTAGACATATAAACAATGCACATTTTCTATATCATAGTGACTTGAGTCCACCCTGGGTATTTTTCTGTTGTTTTGTTGACAAGACAATCAAAATAAAGCGTAGTTTTTGTAAAATAACTTATTATAATAATAAAAGTCCTTTTAAAACAATGCACAAAGGACGGAACAGAAGGAATGTGGAATCAAAATTAAAATGGTAAAGAAAGAATAACATATTTTAAAAGTCACAGTAAGAGCAACTAGTTGGCTTGTACATGTGTCGTGACCGAACCAACCCCATTTCTCAAAAGTTTTCCTAACCGGAGACTTGGTTGCTATGGAGGGGTCAGTTACATAATATAATGTTGCCCTTTTCACTATACATTAATTAATCCAATCCCCATGTCTCTATCGTTTACCAAAGCGGAGATATAACTCAGAAAATATTGTTGCTAGGGTAAACAGTTTGGTTGCTATGGAACTGTCAGTGATGTCATGTAAGCTGTTACTATGAACATAATTCAATCCATCAAAAACTACAAATAATTGAAAATAAAAACCTTACTTACGAACTGCTAACTTTAAATCCCTGTAGAATTAGAATGTGCCCAGAGACACCGCAAATATCGCGTTCCCTTGCAAAGATCTCGTTCCCTCGCAAAGAATGCGTTCCCTCGCGAAAAATACTTTGCCTTGCAAAGATTGCGTTCCCTTCCAAAGATTGCAGTTTCACTCAAATAGGTTGCATTCACTCAAAAAGATTGGGTATCCTTGAAAAAATTGTGTTCCCTCTCAAAGTTTGGTTTTACTCGACTAGATTGCGTTCCCTCACAAAGAATACCATTCCCCCCAAAGATTGTCTTCCCTCACAAAAGGTTATGTTCAGTCTAAAAGATTGCATTCATTAACAATGTTCCCATGCAAAACACAATTTTGCTTACTCAAAACGATTGCATACCCGCACAAAGCACAAATATCATTGTAAGGGCACACAAATATATTTGCGAGAGAACCTAGAGATTTGAAAAAAAAATGAAAAAAATAAATATAAATATATATATATATATATATTTTTTTTTTTTTTTTTTTTCCCCATCCTAATATTTGCTCCTACCATCATGGCCTTTTAGGGTCTCCATAAACTGGTTACGGGCTAGTCATAAAAAAAATTTAATGTGCCAAGAAATAAAATTTACTTACAAATCTGGTCACCAAACAGTATTCAGAGGGCATCTTTTTCAAATATAAAAAAAATATTTTCCCATCAGCACCGTAATTTTACCCTTATGTTTTTTGGAGAAATATATTTTAGTATTGGATTCTTGAAACCTGTACAGTTTTCTTTTGTAACCCCTTTCCATCTACGTTCTTCCAGCATATGGAAGACTTATCCTGAAGAGGGCGCTCATCTACATTTAACAGGTTCTGTCAGAATAAAGGGATAGAAGAATAAGTGTTTCGTTTGTCGACATTTGAAAAGCCACCACTATTACCATTATCATTAACGAGCTGGCTTGGGACAAAGTTTTTATATTACAGTAGAAGAAACAGATCCTTGACCTGACAAGACTGGTGTGTTGGAGAGGGATCCAGTCCTCATGTTTGAGGTAAGCTTGAGAGGAATGTGAAATCAGGCCAGAGCTCTGTAAGAACCAGATGCAAGAAGTGCTAGAACACAGAGAAATGTCAGGTGTCTCAGTGACTGATAAGTTCACAAACAACATTCCTTTCTAAAAGAGAGAATTCGACGCCAATAGTGACAAAGTACTATTGGGTTTTCTGTCAGTTCTTAGAGATCAGAATATTTCCTGCAACACAAAATAATCTAAATCTAAACTACAAATCCATGGATTCAAGTAAAATGTGCCCAAGATAAATGCACTATGATTGATACTGAATGTTTTAAGAAAATTGAAAAAAAAACGATAAATGTGGGAAAACAACCTAATATTTAATACAATGCAAAGATTAGGCAAGTTTATTTGTACAGTACACTGGAACAAGTGATTTAAATAGGTTTAATAGAGTAGAAGCAAACATAAGAATAGCCAACAAAAATAGTTCAAATACATTTGAATACAGTAAAGCGTAAAAGAAATGCAGAGATGAAATAAGTTGGTTCGGACGTTGGTGCTCTGTGAGCCGCATGGTAACTCTGTCTAATTTATTTGAACCAAGATATATGGTTTGTATAGACTGCGCATGTCTGTTAAGTATTTAGGTGCTACGTAATGTTTTGACTTGTATACGAGCAGCAGAGCTTTGAATTCCAGTGTGGAGACCTAAGAACTAGTGAAATGTGTTCTCTAGTTTTGCAGGGCAAAACACACTGACACATTCCTAAGGAGAATTTAGATTATTCAATTAACCTAACCGCATGGTTTTTGGATTGTGGGGGAACAAGAGTACCCAGAGGAAACCGCACAAGCACGGGGAGAACATCGGCGAGCCTCGAAATGACAGCCTTCTAACTGGAAGGCCACAGCGCTACCCAATGCACCACCAAAGATGGCAATACGCTGATTTAATCATTTGGTTATTGAAACTTAGTTCAGAGTCAGAATCATCTCAAAATTCCTGATTTGTAGTTTTTAGGCCCTTGGCAGCGAGATAAGCATTAACCCCAACAACCTCTTTTTGCTTCCGAATGCTAAGACTTCAGTTTTGTCTTTATTTAATTGCAGAAAGTTATGTTGCATCCAATTCTTAATCTCGACAAAGCACTGTCAAAGGGAGTCATTTGGGGAAATGGCTATATTTGAGGGTCAACAGCAGAGTTGTGGCATGATATTTGGTTCTTTTTCACCGCTCAAGTACTACTCGCTGCGGCCAGGCTACATCATGGCTATGTCATGATGACGTAGGAATGTTTTCTTATTTGAGTAATGTTTCATGGTACTTGGCGTCATTGCCCAATTTGACGATCAACCATGGAGCCTCTGAGTTGAAATGGAGCCAAAAGAACAAAGGTTGGAGTTATGGTTATTAAAGATTTGGGTTGTAGCCTGGCCCCAAGTTAGCCTGGGTGGCACATGGTACAGTAGGTGGCTGGTTTGAGGCCAGCCAGTGTCCTTCCTGTTCTCGCATTGTTCTGTAGGTTTCCTGCAGGTACTACGGTTTCCCTCCCAAGGCCAATAACAAGCGTCAAGTTTATTGAATTCAATATAAATTCCCATTAGGAGTGAATGTGTGTTGCCCTGCGATGGACTGGTGACCTCTCCAGGGTTCACCCCGCCTTTCCTCCAAAGGGGAGATTGGCAGAACCTAGAAAAGGAAGAAGTGGGTAAAGAAAATGGAGAAAGTTTGCCTTTTTTGTTGGTAAATTATGATTGCTTTCCTGAAAAGATGGTGCTGATGCGAAACAGATGAGCTGAGCTGCTTTCGGGTGTTCAGATTACTCAAGGCAAGGTCTGGATAATAGACACTTTCTCTTTGTACTGTGTACAGGCAAGTAAAGCAAAGCCCCAGTGCAGCACAATCATAAATCTTACCTGTGGTTGGCTTTGGGTTCTTACAACCTTCTTTTATGCTTTGTCTTCCTCTTACATCCCTCCATTACCTGAAATTTTTCACTGTGTCAACTCCAGAATGCTATTAAGTGAGTACTCCATACCCACCCTTGGCAGATCATTGTCTGACGTACTTTTTTTCCTTGTGCACATTTCTCTGGCAGTCAGTTAACCTTTGTCGTTGGAGGGCACACTTACGAATTTATCACACCCAGAGATGCTGCAGCTCTTTCCAAACATCTTGAGGAGCCATATGCTATCAACATTCCAGCAAGAGGATTCAAGATATCAGTGAAGCTTATTCTCTTAATCTTTTCTTTGGCATGGTTGTTTGTTCTGGAGTGTCAAACGAAGAGTATTATTTGTGGATAAAAACGGATCGAATGATTCACTCTTGTGTAATGTAAAAGTTCTTGTGGAGACTTTTGGTTGAATATTTAATCAGTTTACCCACCGTTTTTCAAAGGGGTTCCTGCTAGATGTATTAGAAAACCCACAACTTAAGAGAACACGATGTGTCCTCAAGTAAGGTGTTCCTGCAAAGTCTTGTAAGGTTTTCCTGAGTTACAAACTTCTGCAGGACTTCATTAATGGCATATAATCCATTTTTACTGAACTTGTGTTGGTTTCCAGCAAGACTTGTTGGTGGGATTCATAAAGGGCATTTGGTGCTATGGGGCTTGTGCAGGAATGTTAGAGGATACATTAGGGATATTTGAAGAAATTGTGGCAGAATCTTTGAAGGGTCCATTATGGATATCTAAAGGGCTAGTGCTGGAATATTGTAGGGTTCTTTAGGGATAGCCGAAGGGTTTGGTTCATTATGGAAGGGGTTAATTGTTGCTTCAGGACTCCATAGCACTCATGGAGGACATGTTAGGGATTCATAGATGATAGGTGCAGAATTCCTTCTGGATGGAGGATGGTTTAGAGATTTCTGCAGAACTTTTGAACTACTCCTTGGTGGAACGTTTGGAATTCATTGAATTCTTGTGCAGGATTCCAGGACGTTTGCAGGATAATTCTTCTAGGATTAGTGTTCCAAATGGACTAGTGCCTAATGATGGTACAAAACTACTGTGAGCTACAAACCCGCTCTAAAGTGCCACTAAATGCAATGCTAAAGTGAGAGAATGGTTTCGGAAAGTTTTTCCAGTACCATGCAGTGGAAAAGCGGCCATTAGCCCAAGTTGTACTTCTGTGCTGTATTGCCTTCACAAAGATTTTTTCTGCGTTTACTGCAGACCCTGAAGGCTGTAGACCCTACTCCTGTAGACCCTACCTCCAAAAAATTGTCTCTGTGAAGTTTATCGATTGGTCGGTTTGGTAGCAGAGCATAACTTGAGTGATTTCATACAAATCCGAGCATCTCTGCGGAAAACAAGCTTGAGGAAAACAAGCTTGAGGAAGAGATGAGCTTTTCCTCATCTCTTGAGGAAAACAAGCACCAACAAAGAAGCGAAGAAGTATAACCATCGGTATGACTGTTCTTGCAGATGAGTACAAAGATTGCCAGATAATTTCATAATGTGAGAATGTCACCAAATGGAAGTCGACACATCTCACTAGTGTCATTTTGTAGGCAGGTATACGCATGTGAAATTGGGCTATAGAAGGCATCCTGCAGTATTTGTAAAGGATTCATAGAGAATGCTTAAGGGTTGTTGGACTTGTGAGGGGTTCCTAGAGGCACTTGTAGACAATTTCTGCAAGATTTATGGATCACTCATTTTGGACTCAAAGGTTATCCCTTCCAGGACTTGTAAGGGATAACTAGTTGGATGTGTGCTTTGATAACTAGCTTTGTGACAGAAGTCGGTCTGCTAACTGGATTTATATAGATTTACTTGAGAATACTTTGTAAAGATCAGTATTGCTGATTCCCTCATGAGGTGTTTGTCATGAATTGTGGTATCTAATTAATAAACTAACAATTAAAAACACAAGTACTAATAAAAATATGGAATATCTAATTTTCCCCAGTTATATACTGCTATTTCAGACTGTATTTGAAGGACATCTTTGAAATTTGGAACACTTAAGTGAGAAACCAAGACCTAGAAAGTCAATTGGAGCGAGTTTCCAAAACCAACAGGAAGTCAGTTATTTGCACAATTCCAGACCTTATCTTATCTCAAAACAAAAAAAGGTATATGGGAAGTTGACTTTGCAAAACTAGGTGTGCATGGCAGCCATCAGCCATTTAAGTTGCTCAAACAAATCTATTAACTATTTAAGTTAAGATAGACAGATGAACGCTGAAGGTGGCCTTTATTCTGCTTAAATGCCAAGAATGCAGCAAATCTTTAAGCCGCGGACAATGAACAATGATAATGATTTTCCCTCTACATTCTTAGTGCATTATGAGATTGCCGAACCTGATGTTTATTCAATTTCACAGGCCTCGCTATCCATGAGCACCACAGCCTAGCAACCGCCTGTTTCCTGCTTTTGTACAGGGTCTTGTTACCCTTTCTTCTGTCTGGAAAAATACACAGACAGAAGTAAACATTATTCAATCATGTTCTCACATTGCTTGTGTGTTCCGCAGTGTCGTAAATTTAGTAAAAATCAGTCATGCCCACTTTTCCTTTTTTTGCAGCAATTGTTTTATTCTAAGTGGTAACAATGAACCAACTTACAGTAGTTTGTGTCACTTTTCCACTGGATATAAGTACCTTGCTATAGCTTAGCTCTACTCGCTACGGTTCACCTTTATATTACACGGATTTCCAGTAATGTCTCTGAATGGGCTTGGTTTATTCATACCCCCCAAGATCCACCAGTTCACTATCCTTATTCCAGTCTGTGACATAACAGCAACAAAAATCCAACAGAAGTACACAACCCTTTACCTAAAACCAAAGAAGATGAAGTACACAACAGGAAACAATAGTCTGTCCTTTTTATAGTCTACAATAAGTCATTAGACACTTTTGCAGCAGAGGGTATATACTGTGTTTGAAATGCCCTTGCTATTAAAAAGTGTCTTCTTGATCTGAAAAATGCACAAATCTGTTTGAAATGAGACTTTGTTGATACTCTCAACTTTTTAGAGTGGAACATTTCTAAGGTGTAGAGCTCCGTCAGAGTTAAAAACCAAAATCTTACATTAAAACACGAAACCTCATACTTGACATGCTTTTACTGTAGATAAGAAGCCATGCTCTGGATTAAGTAGGTTTTGGGCGAAAAGTGTGAGAGCTAATAAACATCTTTACCAGGAATGTTTGACTTCCTTGGATAGGAATTAAACAAACGATCTTTCCATCATCATCTTTCCTTGAAGGGGATTATTTTAATGGGGTTTGAATAAGATCTGGAAGTATAAACAGATAAAACTTTGATGGTCTTCAGAAAGGAGGGAATTCCTTTCCCATAGTGCTGATGTCACCGAGTCTCACTCGTCTGTGAAGGAGAAATAGTGAGAATGTGAGGGGTCAGGTTTTTTAACAATCACGTCTGTTTTTCCACCCATCCATCTTTCGGATGTGCATCAAAAGATGTTAAATAAAATGTAGAGCTGGCAAGTCTTTCCAGGTCAGCTCTGGCTGGAACATTCCTCTGATGGGTGACACAGAAATGCTAGAGTTAATACAATTCTTAACCTTTAACATTTGACCTCTGCCGCCCCCTCAGGTCTCATACGGCTAAAAAAAACTCTTAAGGTTTGCTTTTAAACAAAGTGGTCATTCACACTTCTGAGAAGAAATCAGAGAATGCATTGAAAAAATCACCAGCGGTTTTTACTGTTTGTGGCTGATTAGGGGTGTGACGGCACACAAGAGGAGATGTTAAAACCTTTAGAAGTGGACAGATTCTTTGACGAGTGGAGACAGCAAAGGATGGTGTTGAGTCCAATGCCGAACTGATTTGCCATTTCGAGGCAGCATTAAGGTCCGCCACCTGATCTGCCGTCAAGGTGACCCTCTTTCTAGTCTCTGTCCATTCTGGGTTATGCACTGTAGGGGAAGTGACATTCCTGCCATGCCATCGCTGACCCCGCACCTATCACAATTTGTTGTATTAGTCATTAATAATTAGTTAATCAATGCATCCTATGCCAGGACTGCGTGTTTTGTGAGGGCTTCTTTGATATTCAGGCTAGTAGCATATACCAAGGTAAGATAGGGTTTAATAGTGTCAAAATTTGGATACCGCCCAAGCTTAGTACCAAGATTTAAGATTTCTATGATGGACTGGCGACCTGTCCAGGGTGTACTCCGGCCTCGCCCAATGTGCACTGGAGATAGATATGCACTTCTTAACTCCGTCAGTCTCATCTAAAGGCCTCTGCAATGTTACTTTGTGAAGCTTTGTGACATCGTTGAATGTTTCGTTTTTGACGGTCTTCTGACTTTCGATGTTTCATCCTGAAGCAGGAAGTTGTTAATAACTCAGCCATACAATGTTCGATCAGGATGAAACTTGCCAGGTGTGTTAACAATGTCTGAACACATGTTTATAGCAACCTACAGTGTCGATAACAGCGCCATGTAGTGGCCACAATGAATATACAGTTTTCTGCAATTTTGTGTTTCTATTTGGAGGACATTAGAAGTCTTTAAAAGAGTTGCTCTTGTGTAGATGTTTTGTCGAGTTTGCACGGCCAAAGGTGTTTGCTCAGATGGAGGAAATACGGAAACATACAGGTCGGCAGAACAGAGGAAAACAACACTTCTGAGGGAAACTTTTATTCTAAATGTAATGAAAATTGCATGATAGAGGAACTTTAAGACGATGGTCAATGATGTGTAAATAAGTTCCAGCTCACCTTTTTCTAAAAAATATTTGTAGCCGTTCCGGTTGCTAAACACTTGATTGCTAGCCAACCCAGGAGTCTGTCAACATGTTAAATGATATCATGGCCTTGCAGCGCTTGCTTTGCCATTACCCAACACAATCATTTCCTTTCCTCTTTCAGTCTGATTCACCCGAGAGCTGGTCCATGCTTGCTGAAAGAATGTAACTTGTGGAATGCTGGCCTTTGTATCACTGTACATTTCCAGCCAAGTATTAGCAACAATACAGACGGTCTCACATTTGTTTGGATGTTACTTGTTTGCATCTCCTTTGCCTTTAGAGATTGATAGGTGGGGAGGAGCTATTTGGAGAACTAAATTATTCGGTGTAGATCTAAACATGGTTGTGTTAACTCCAAAGTACCATTATGGTGTGCATGCCTTTCAATACATCGAGATGTGAGACACAGTGTCACGTGACTGTTAACAAAATAATAAGCCACACACTAGTGAAAATTGGTAAGATAAACCCTCCCAGGTCTTGTTTAGAAATCAGGAATGATTTATTCCAAACACTGGAATTTATTTCCAAAAAAAAAGAATAAATTCATACTACACTGGTCATAATGATTTTGCCTTGAAATCATCTCTTGGTTCCGCATGCTCAATTTGATAGCACTGAAATAAAGGAGATGGTGTATATACAAAACAGCTCTTCATGGAACAGCACCAGTTTATTTCAATCACCATGCCAACGCTTTGGTAAACGCAGCAGTGTGGAAAGATTAACAGTTGTGTGTGAAGTGGCATTCACTGGGCACTGGGTGAAACGCTGTGGAATCCAGCTGCACATTTCTCACTGTGACTGAACGGTGCAATGATCTGAGAAAACTACTGTATATTTGTGGTGAATTCTTACCTGGGGAAATGTTTTTACACATTTTTTACCTTTAATTACCTTTTACCCATGTAAATAAAAGCTTGGGGCGAGATTTTATGATTTCGTTTAACTCCCCTATATTTTCTGTTACTTATTTAGGGAATATATGATTACAAATGATGGTAGAGCAGCAAAGATGTAATGAAACCCTTAGCTCTCATTGCTACGGTTCACCTTTATGTTTCCATTGATGTCCAGAATGCCATTTTAGGCTCCACAAATGCTCCACAAATGCAAAAGAATTGCACAACCATGTCTTAAAAAAAAGAAGAAGAGCACAACACAGAACAATAAAGACAGTATATGTATTGGTTTTGTAAATCTCAAACATTATTTTGCAACCAGGGGCTAATCTTTCTGGCCAATCAGTGAGCTCAACAACTGAACAGTCATTGTGCCGCTTTTTCTTTCCAATCAGCAGTGGCACTTTGGAGTAGACAACTACCCTCTACTTTTTCTACTTTTTGCTAAAGATAATGGTATTCCAGTCTGTGTGTCAACAGTTCGGAGAACACAATCTGCTTTACCAACCCAGCTGAAAGTGACTAAGGTGCCTGAAATGTCAACAAAACACGAGCTCCCCTGTAATACCCTCTTTTTAAAGATGCACCAGTATCAGAAAAGTTTGTACTTCTGAATGCGGTGGTCTGAACTCATTGAGGTTTGGGATTTGAGCATGCTGACAGAGCACATGGATGACCATGAATGGATTGCAGTGCTCTCCAGCGGCACCTGGAAGCTCTGTTGAGGGGCTGGGCTTTTACTGTGCCTTATAGCGGCAGAGATCAACCGTTCCCCATATCCCCATCACAATTCCCATTCTGCATAGTGAGTGGCCAGGGAATGGGATAGATGCATATCCTATCCCCTCTCATGAGCCTATTGACGATTACCATATTTTTCGCCATATAAGGCGCACTTTTTCCTCCCTAAAACTGAGGGGTAAAAGTTGGTGCGTCTTATACTGCGAATGCAGAGCGGCGCGGAGCGGAGGGCGGTCACGGCCATAGGAGAGGCGTAAGAGAGGCCGCGGCTTCGGTAAATTGATAATAAACTGAAAAATTGATAATTAAATTGATAATAAACACTGGAGACCGTTTTAGAGTGAACACAGCAAATGCGGCTATTTATTGTAAAGATTTAGCAGTCTCAACGCATTTCCTACACACATGTTATCTGCATTGGAAGAAGAACCTCGTGCCTCCTCAAGGGGCGGGACTGAAGTATGACATATGCTCTTTCTCTAAATGACCACTAGATGGTAGTATTATATAGGAAATATCCCATTACACTCCGAAGCCGTCGGCCATATTTGTACACCCGGCGATGCGCGCTGACGTCATCGCCCATTTTGTCGATCCTACCATAGTGCGTAGGACTCTGTGAAGGAGAACATTGTTATAAAATCATTTAAGAAGAGTGGCATTAGTAATGCCTAGGATGGAACAGAAGACAACATCTTATTTGACACTGGTGAGGAAGAAAGTGATGACAATTCTGTCTTACCTCATTTCTGATAGCAGTGACGATATAAAATATTTTACTACAGTATTTGGTTCAGAATCTTTTTTTTTCTAGATCTTCCTCATTTAAAATTGCGGTGCGTCTTATACGGTGAAAAATACGGTAAGTGTCCATCAATGAATCTACTATTCCTACTTCTGGGGCTGAAGCTTGGGATACCAACAAAAAGATGCAAGGTTCTTTTTCCAGCAGCCAAAGAAGTTAAAGATACCCCACCCTCTAAATGCTGGGTGAAGTCCCCTACTTTACCACAGTACCTTTTTTTCTGGAGGTACTTTAAATTTTATGGTTCTGATCAAAACTAGGTGGTCAAGGTCTATCCACAATAGTGTAGCAACTAGGGGATTCTTCCCCATTCGCCGAGTGGAACAGGCTGTGGTGGTGCATTTTTCCCTGTCAGTGCAGCTACTTGGAGGACTAGTTCCTTCCAAAGCTGGCAAAGTTTGCTCATTCAGTTGTCACATTAATCATATAAAGCATTGTATCATTGAAAGAACTGATTCCTATCAAAATAAGGTCATTGAGTCTGGGTTGATTAAACTACTAACGTTTTGTTTAGTGCCAACCTGCATAGATGTATAGCTTTACAGAGGGTTGCTACAGATTATTGACAGACTGAAAGGGAGGCCCTTGGTGACAATGTAACCCATCGTTCCCTGAAGAATGCAATGTTAGACATTAAGTCCTTAGTGACCTAGGTTACGTAAATGTCATTGTGTGGTTTATACTCAGTCACCAACTCGTTCCTTCCCTACAGAGTTGCTAGTGTTGAAAATTAAATGTGATCCAGTTATTGTTCTTCTTGACCCAGTCAATGATACATTCATTATTATTATGCTTACAAAGCTTTCCAGATAGAAGAAGGAGAGTTATTGACTGATTACTCGATCTGGACCAACACAACTTGAGTCCCGTGAGTTATGACTAAGTCTTCAAGTGGTTCTCCCACATAACCCAAGATACTCAATCTTTTGCCTCTCAGTTCAGTGAAATGCAGTGATCATTCAAAAAGACATATCAATGGCAAAGGATCTGTTTCCAGCCAAATGTTTGGGCTCCTTCCATGCAATAAATTTACCAACCCACCATGAGCTCCAAGGAGACAGTGGAGGAATGAGATATTTGTGCGTTCTCAAGTCCCTCTTAGCACTGATTCCATTGTACAGCGTAACTGGATGGATTCCCAAGATGAAGCTCTATGTTCACTTCTGAAGAATGTATGTCTGCAGTAGAAGAAGGAAAAGAGGGAGGCTGGAATGATGCAGACACACCTTGATAAACCTTATTAACGGCTTCCAGATGATATTGCTTTGCTTTTGCTTGGTATGAAAACAAGCCCTGATTCATGTTTTAGCATCCAGCTGTTCCAGGCCGTGTTGTTTTCATGTAATGTGTCTGCATTTCAAGAATTCCCCCAGACCTGTTGCTCTTAAATAAACACTCACCTGACATGCGAAAGTTGTTTGAGGGAAAGTAAACATGTATGCGAAGAACTACTCACTTTAGTCATTTATTTTTTTCAAAACATAATTTTATGTATTGTAAGACAAACTCCTCTGAGCTGAATGTGGTAAAACCATGCCACTACCTGTAAACCTTGCTAAGTTTAGCAAACATTTTGTGAATTTTTGACAGAATAAAGGACAGGAAAAAATGAACAGCGGTGCCGAAATTGCTCATTTTCTCTCATGGACAGGTTCTTCGCGACCCCTTGCTTGGGAGCATGGATTATGGATTTTCACAACCTTGTCCTGGTGCCAGGAAACTTGCCACCAAGGAGCGAGGGACATTTCTCTTACATCCCACTTAACCTAAGGTTGTGGGAATCACTATATCCTTTCCCTCATACTTCCTAGCCTGTGACTGTTATTCTTGGGAATCCCTTCCTTTTCCTTGTTTGTCTCCCTTAAAGGCTCTCTGTTGGTCCAGTTGGATCTCTAGCCTCTGTGGCAGCCCTAGCTTAAGAGCATTTCTCCACTCTTAATGGACCCTCATGACGTAGATCATACTCTGACCTTAGAGGGCTTCCAAGTTTAGGGGGGGGTTTCACCAATACCTTTCAGATCCATTCCCAACTGTTCGTTCCTCACCTCTATGCAGACATTTGATTCCTCCTTCCTTCAGCTGGACCATCAGGCTCGGTCTGAGCCTTGACAGTACTTTTCGTAGGCTATTGGACCCACATAACTCTGAGCAAACCCTGGCATCAGAGACCTTCCAAGTTTAGAGGGGGTGTTCAATTGGATTTCGATTCATCCCTAGCTGTTCCTTCCTCACCTCAGTGCCGACATTTGCTTCTCCCATCCTTCAGCTGGGTCATCAGGCTAAGCCTTAGCTTGACCGTACTTCTCGTAGACTAGTGGATTCTTTTAACTTCAGAGCGCTCAATCGCTTTGCACGTCCATCTCTAGCTGTTCATTCCTCACCTCTATGTGACATAAGGGCCAATTTTGATTAACCAGTGGTGAGGTCATTTGAGTGAGACCATCACTGTGAAGGTTCTCCGTTTAACCAACAGCTCTTTTCAAATATTTCAGACTTTTGCTCTTCAGAAACCTATAGATGACTCCAATGACACTTTGTCTTTGGTTTAATGTAGTATGTATATAATAGAGAATTTACTTAGATGGAACCCAACAATAGTTCTTGGGAACAGTCATGACCTCTTTTAAGTCTTCTAGGCTTCTTTTAAACATCTCTCGAGCTCCTTTCCATCTGGTGCTCATGATTGTGTGAGAAGCAAAGATGAGCTTCATCAGTTGATGTAAACTCAGCCACAGGCAAAAGGCAAAAGCAGACACTATCAAAAGAAGTTTTCATTTCTCGTGTTCAAGAAGAGTTTCAGTCATTTCCTCAAGCTGTTTATTCCTGGAGGACACTGTGAGGTGGCAGATTTATGTTCTCTGACCTAACTTTATGGGCTTCTACTGAGGGTTTCCTCTCCAGAAAGAGGAGTCCACCCACTCGTCTGACCCACATGACCAATGGGGATGTCCTCGGATAAATGTAGCTGCTGGTTGATGGGGATCTCTGTTTTAATCTTACATTTATAATATCTACCAATGTTTTCAAAGTTCGATATCAAACCCATGAGCTTGTGGAAAGAACTTTTGATGCCAGAGGTAACCCCATTACCTCTGTTGGAGCAAACCGGTTCTTCCAAACACCTTCTAAGGGTGAGAGTTCCTGTATTTGAATGAATCATCTCTGTGATCTAAAAGATGTATGGACAGAACTGAACTCCGAAGCTAGACCAGACCGTTAGTGAAGGCACACATTCATCTCAACTCAAACACATCCTGACCAAACGCAGATGCAGGAAAGAGTGGGTCACCACATCATTATGTAATATGCTCTCAGTCGTCATGACAACGCTGTGGGAAGTTCAACTATGTATTGGTGTGGTGGGAGGTTGTGATGTGTGTTGACAGAATGTTCCTCACATGGGGTTCCTGGATGAGATTGGTAATAAACACTCTGTCAGGGAGTTCCCTCTTACCACAGTTTGGCTTTGGAGATGTGTGCAGGTTTCTACAGGATCTAGAAATAGTTTTGCACAGTAGCGCAGATTTTTCTTAATGAAGCTCCAGCCATTTTAAGTCATTCTTGCTATTAACCCATCACTAAGCTCCACCCTGTTTTTGGCTTTTTTTTTTTTTTTTTATAATAGCATATCATGGTTTAAAAGATTGTCCCAATGCGGTTACAAAATACCAAAATTAGCTACTTGACTAATCTTTGAGAGGCAACCTTTGAGGATGCAGTGTCCTTAAACTGCTGTTGCTATTACTTGCTTGTTTTAGCTAATGAGAAGGATAAGGAATACATTTAAATATTAATGACCAAAGAACCAACCACACCACTTCCAAAGCAGTCGAATATCGTTTTGTACAACATTTGGTTCTCCCAACATTAGAACAGTATAAAACAGATGTGAAATTTTGACGCAGTGGTTATGTTCCTAATTCCCTACAACTTCTAAATTCAAGCTAGTTTGAGGGGATAACTTTATTGGGTAGATATACAGTATTCATTTGCGATAGAGATAAAGCTACACGATAAAAATACATAAACTAATGGTGCAGTTTAAAACTAAATAATTTTTGTACTGTTAAAAAATACTTTTTATGTAAAATTAAATGTTAGAAGACATCTTCATGTAAAATGACAGAAGTTATCCTTTTGTTCGTTATTAGTAATATAGCATTAAAATAGTAAAAAAGGAAATAAACCATTATTATTACATTTTAAACACTGAGAGGTATATTGGACAGGTATAAACTGTTTACACCAGCATAAACATGTTACCTAAACCGCTATAAACCATAGAAAACAATAAATTTACAGTGAAAGTGGGAGATTTTGTATTGTACTACTTACAGTTGTACTCATAAATCTACATACTCTGGCAAAATTGATTATTTTTAGGCCATTTTTTGTAAAACATGAATGATGACATAAAAACATTTTCCTACTCATAGTTAGAAATTGGGTGAAGCCATTGATTGTCAAACAAATGTGTTTGGTCTTTGTAAAAGTTGAAGGTGATCAAAAGTTTACACACCCTTGTTCCTGAAGTCTCTTGAGGTAGTTGTCGATGAGGTTCTTTATTTTCTCTGTTGGTTCTAAGCCTCCAAATCTTGTAAATTCTTGCATGATCGACACGTTCCCCCCAGAGTGGTTCAATGATACTGAGCTCAAGAGACTGAGATCCTCTCCAGAACCTTCACTTAGTTCTGGTGTAGTCCATGACAGGTGGACTTGGCCTTGTGTTGGATCGTTGTCGTGTTGCAATCCAGTAACGTCCCATGTGCAGCTTGACTAGGTTTCCTGTGCATTTGGAGCTCACGCATGCTTCACAGTTGGGATGGTGTTCCGTTCATGTCGACTCCTCTCATGAAGCATTTATGGATGTGGCCAAAAAGTAAACTCCAGACATTTAAAGGCTTCAATTTGCCAGGGTACGTAAATTTATAAGCACAACTGTACATGTTGATTCCTATTAGTTCTTAATTGGAATGAAAACCCAAAAAAGTAGGGAAAAAGTAAAATATTAGTAAATTTTTTTGTGAGTGATGGCATTGTGCATTTAACCTTTCATTTTAAAGAGATTTTTTCTTGTGGTTTATGGTAATTTGGCATTAGGAGTCTGTATCAGAGATTGCGATCATGACACGTTCTAACTGTTGCTCACAGTTACAGAACCATGTTAAGGAGTCTCCTGGAAAAGCCCCCTTCCTGATAAAGAAGGCATTGTCTGCATCACTCTGAATCACCCGGTCCAGTGTTTGTATGTTTTTTATTGTATCCAAGCACAGGCGTGCTGGAGTTTCCATCCTTCTGCTCGGAGCAGCACTTTCCTGAACTCTGGCCAGGAAAATCTGTGTCGGCTTGGCAGTTCAACTGTGGGAAGACTATGGATAAAACTGGTGGAATTGTGCAGCACAGGGCTTTATATAGCTGTGCTGCTTCCCCTTTTGGAGTAGATGATAGACTATCAGTAGATCAATAGAGGAACACTGCACAGCGGGCTCTTCTTACAGGAATATATTGGTTTAAAATGAGAGAAATTGGAGGTTAAGCATACTGTGACTGAGGAATTCATGCGCTGTGGTTTAAATGACTCATAGAGTCTATGTAATCTGACAAATGGACATTTCTTTGGGATGACTTGATTCTCAGTCCGCCATTGAGACTAGCCCCTGGGAGCAATTGCCTGTTGCCTTTAGATAAAGCTGTAATTTCACATTCAGCTGCACAAGGAAAACAAATTCGATTCCCCAGTCTCTGCTAATTACTGACATCCCATTTCAGGAAGTTCGGTCACCTCCTTCTGTTTTCTCTCTTATCTACTGTAAAGGAAGCTATCATGGAGACAGGATGAGCCTTTAGCAAGAATATACATGAAACCAGAATAATGTTTTGTGAACTTATCTAACGAAAACCTGGAAACTTGGTATGAAACGTAGTTGAAGATCACAAGTTTACACTCGATACAACGGAGAGCATTAAGGACATCTTTAAAATGTCATTACACAGTGATCATTCTAGCAGTGCAGGTGCAGTTTTTTTAGCTCATGTTTATACTCAAACTAACTTCATAAGCTTCCCCCAGGATATTCAAGAGAATTAAATTCCAAAGCATAATAGCCACCTTTGAGCAGTGCGCTTGTAATGTGATCATTCCACAACAACAGAAACGAAACCCACCTACCCTTACCTTTCTTCCAGCAGGGTTATGATTGGTTTATAAAACCAACCAACCATAGCCTGAGGACGTAACATTGGACAATAGATGAGAAACAATAGCAGATTTGTGTTTAGCAAAAGCTGTATACAAATGTGATCCAGGTTTAATGTTTTAACATTCTGCTAAAAATCAATAGCTCTTTAACTTTTTAAACAGTGCTACATAAACACACTTGCTGACAGTGGTGTGAACTCTGACCCAATGTTTAAGTAACGGTGAGTTCAATAAACACTCTCCCAGTGTTGATGTAACACTGTGTGAGTTAAATAAACACTGCCCCAGTGTTGATGTAACACTGCATGAATTCAATACAGTAAGTAAGTAGGCTTTTATAGTCATTTCAACCATAAACAGTGCAATACACAGTGAAACGAAACAACGTTTCCCCAGGACCAAGGTGCTACATCAAACAACATAATAAACATTACAGCACAGAATTATCATTAAATTAACGTTAAACTAAGCTAAAAAAAAACAGCAGTTGCGTGGAGAGGGTTAATCAGTCAATCAAGGTTAATCAGAGGGTTAATCAGTGTCACATCAAAAGTGACCCACTGCGTGAGTTCAGTAAACAGTAACACTTTGTAAAGCCAGGCTTATGTAACTCTGTGTAAAACCAGGTTTATGTTACACTGTGAGTTCAATAAACACTGCCGCAGTGTTAATGTAACAATGCATGAGTTCAATATACACTGCACCAGTGTTGACTCAACACTGTTTGAGTTCAATAAACACTGCCCCAGTGTTAACATAACACTCTTTGAGTTCAGTAAATACTACCTCAGTGTTAATGCAACAATGCATGAATTCAATTATCAGTGCCCCCATGTAACACTCTGTAAGTACAATAAACACTACACCAGGTGTATGTAACACTGTGTGAGTTCAGTAAACACTGACTCATTGTTAACGTAACAGTGCTTGAGTTCAATAACTAGTGTCCAAGTGTTGATATTACACTGTGAGTTCAATAAACACTGCACCAGGTTTATGTAACACTGCCTGAGCTCAATAAACACTGCCCCGGGGTTAATATTACACTGTACGAATTCAGTAACCATTGTCCCAGAGTTGATGGAACGCTGCAAATGCTAAAAAAATACAAAAACAATGGCCCAGTGTAGATGTAACACTGTGTGAGTTCAATAAACACTGTGCCAGTGTTAATTGTGACACTACATGAATGAGCTTGATGCATCTTGCATTCTTTAGCTGACTCGTGATGATTTCCTGTTTCTTTGTTTTTATTCCATATCCTGAATTGCTCACCCCGTCTTGCTTTTAAATCTTTGTCCTTGTTGATGCAAGTACTTTTTGTCTTGTTGATTCATCTAGCTGTAACAAGAAATCTCAACATCACTTTGAAAGCTGTTCGGCTGTTGCTCGCCCAGATTTTATTTTCGTTGCTCACTTTGCATTTTATACATTTACCAAAACAAAAACTATTATTATGCATATTTCTGAAAACATTCTTTATTTACAGCATTTTTAAAAGCTGCCTAAAACTTTTGCACAATACTGCACTGTATAGTGGACTTTTAATGTGAAAAATGTAATTTGAAAACATTATTGAATGCTTCAAATATTATTTGTTGCTTAATCATGTTTCAATCATGAATCCTGTAGAACTTGCAAACTCATTGGCTCTTTAAATTGAAAGGTGGAGGTTTTATTCCTTCTATAAGGATATAGTATATTCATAAAGAGTATATTCATTTTTCAACATCTGGTATTTGTTCCTCCCTGTGTCTCTAACCAAGCACAGCCCCTGAAATCTCCTTACATGGTTTTGTTGGAAAACACTACTCTGCTACACAGTTGTTACTGACATGGGCATGCTTCTGGCATTAACAAAGAAAGAGAAAAAACCCTGAGTGTTTATATATTCATGCCTAAAACTCCCAGTGGCCCTTAATAAAAAGGATTACAACCTTATGGGTATAGTGATTCTATAGAAACTCCTTCATTCATTTTCCTTCCCTCTTATTCCCTTTCGGAAGCCTGAAATGGCAGTAGAAAACTACATGTTGCCATTAGGTGGCACTATAGCTGACACTGTAGGTTACTATATAGATTTCTTCAGACATTGATGCTTAACATGCATTACAAGTTTTAATCCGATCCGACATTGCACGGCTGAGTTATTAACAACTTCCTGTTTATTTAATCTCCAATTTCGGCAGCCGCCAATTTATCATCCCTAATACCTTAAGATAAGAATGATGGAGTTTGGAGAGAAACAGATAAAATCTCTAGGGGGTGGTCGTCAAAGAGTAAAAGTGGCCATTTTCTTTTAGGTTTTTGCAAAACAACACTTCCTGTCAATTTTGAAAACGTAATCCATTTTACTTATATTTAAGTCTTAGTATTCTACACATTTGTCCAATTTCGTTCGCCTACAACTAAATGTTAGCCCACTATAAGCTGAAACGTGTTAGGTGGCGCTATAGAGCCATTTTTCAACTCTCACTTTTTGAACTCCATTTAAAGTAAATTTTCACCAACTCTGAAGTGCATGATAAGATTTTTCAAGCATGTTTAGATCTTAAAAATGTGACGAAAGAACCAATTAGTAAAGGGTTCAACGCACCTTTGGTGCTCCAGCCCTAATTCATTGCGGAAAAGTACTCATAACTTTCAAAATCTTTACGTTTGAACAAATATCCTTTAATCCTTCAGCAGGAATTACACGTAAAGGTTAATGGCACATTCCATGGCACCATTTTCAAAACTGGCCTGATTTTAGTTCCAATGTTTTGGGAGAATCTGCCAACCTCTTTGAAATGAGTTAACAAGCCAGATATTCTCAGAGAGTATGTCCTTAAAAGTCCTTATGACCACTCCCTCTTTTGTCCACACATCGATTGTGTTTATATCGGGACAAAGATGAGCAGTGATCTCTCCCACATCTGTTCTCGAATACTTATTGCACCCCCAATCAAGCGAGCAGGGTAAGCGCTGTTCTTTTTATCACTGCGCTTTCTTTGAACTCTCATGGACAGTCCACCCAGACACTCCCGTGTGGTCCATATTAGGTTTCATGCTCTATTTTTCCATGAAACAACAAAGGAGACTCAAACTGAGTTTAGATTCTGGCCTCAGGGTTCCACTGTGTTGTATCTTGCAGTGAAGGCTTTTCAGTACTTTGCTCGATTTTATGTGTGTAGTAATGTCCATAATGATAGACTGATGGATTTTGAGTACACACTCTTATGTAAACTGCATAATTGAGACAATTAACCTCTCATTGGGACCCCACAGTTTATGTTTGTGGAGCAAGTTGGAGAGGAGGCAGCCGAGGCCTAAAATAGCTTCAACAGAAGCATTTCATCTCCGTACAGGAGAAGGAAAGCTGTGTATGAGCTGTTAAGAGAGAAATGGTGTAATTAAAGGCTAAGTTTAACCACGGAATTCCCCACATGTGCCATACTTCTATTAGCATAATGCTAACTGCACAAAGAGATTTTCTTTGCCAAGATTTTCAGCACACACCCTGCTAGCGACACGGATGCTAAGTCAGGAGTTTCCTTGCTAGCTTGGGTTTAGCTAATTCAGTTAGCACAGTCAAGTGTAGTCCTCATATTTCAGTGTAAACATGTCTGGAAAAGTACTAGAGCAGCGGCGGTTAAAACTGTGTTTGGTTTGGACCGCATGGCTACTCAGTGTCCATCAACGTGTCTCGCTAGCACATACTGTTGCTAACTCGCTAATTGGGGAAAATAAACTTTTTTGGGGGTGGAAAAGCTGCTAAAATGAAGAAAATGTTTGTTTTAACATTTTTATATTAGTGCAAATATGTTTGAAATATTTAATTTGCTAAATAATGTCAATTATGCGGTATGTTTATGAATGAGATTGTGTGAAGGAAATAGTGCTCTGATAAGTTCTTTACAAACTGTGAAAGGTTCCGGTAGAATTATCACTCTCCTCCGTTTGTTTAATCAGTCTCTTTTTGGAGATGTTGAAATGTGATTCAATGAATGTGGAAAAGTCATGAGGAATGAGTTGAAATAAGGACACTTTTACTTTGTTAAGCTCTCGTTCAGAAACTGAGCTTCATCAGTTGATGTAAACTCAGCCACTAAACTAAAATTAGCCTAAAATGAATGTAAATAGTAATTATAATCATAATTTTCTTTATAAATATATGTAAATAATTCTTTTTTTTTTTGATAATTGGAGGCTGTCATTAAGGGAATCCCCCGAATTTGTGCCATTTCTGTCCCTGGGACTTTATGTATTCATAAATACATTTTATTACTAAGTAAAGAGTACTACATACTAGTCATATTACAAATATATGCTGTAACATGTAAAAAAATTATAAAATTCACATAAAATAAGTTACTTAAGATGGACAAATACCCTTTTAAAGTATGTTTGTTATTGGAATCTGATTTGTTTAAAAGTTACATCAAGCAAACGGCTCTCTCCCTCAGGATAAGCAAAAAGAAGGACAGATGGATGTCACTCAACTTCTTTTAAAGGGTCTGAAAGTTCCTGGCTGTGATGCAACTTCCTGTTGTATGTTCCTCCATCTTTTGCTAAGGGTTCAAATACTTATTTCACTAATATATGAGTAGATTCATATAGAACTTTTGTTAAATGTATTTTTGTTATGTTCTGCTTTGTTTCCTGAATTATACTTATACTTTTCCAAAAATTATTAAAAATTACTATAAATAAATAAATAATCGCTGCTTTTTTTGCTCATTTAGTAAACAAACAAAAAAATCTGAACCAAATCAAACCACAACAAATTATTCAAAACAGAGGCTAATTAGTATTAATGTCACGTGACTGAAACAGAAACAGCTGTGTAGGAGGCTTAAAAAGATTTCAAGATGTGTCATTTAAGCTCTTTTTCAAGAAGCACAAACAGGAAACACTGAGGAACATATTGATCGGCCGAGGAAATTCAGAGCAACAGATGAAAGAAATCAACCATATTACCCTTCGAAAATCGAAGATCCATCGGCTCAGAACTGCCCAAAAGCAATGGGACCCAGTTACTGTCCAAAGAAGTCTGGGGTCAAGTGGTCTTTGTGGAAGTCATTGAACACTTCTGAATGATTAATAAACTTTTTCACAGCTCTGTATATGATTTTAATACTGTACGTTAGGATATTGTCTCATGGTTGTTTACACGGGGGCATAAACACCTTGTTATCATGTTTAATTCACCAAGAAAGTTAGATGGTGGGCAGCACACAAGGTATTTTTTTGCTTGAGAGTCATGAAACAAGAGAATCGGCCAACAATTGCAGGCTTGGCGCGAACTAAAAGGAAAAAGCACACCTGAATGCGTTGAATAACAGCAGTGGTATGCAGGATCAGATAGAAGAGAACCTCATCCAGCTGATCTACATGGAGCTGGAAAATGGTTAGAGGGCTCTGTCATGAGATGGAGATGAATATTCCGCAGGAATAGGCCGGTCAGAAATTTACATGTGCAAGAGGCTTTTCCATGCAAAACCAGATTGGCCCAGGTGCACAAAACACATAAATCTCTTGACACAAAGCACATTTGCTCCATCGAGTCAAAGCCCCGGGCTCTGGGTGGATCCTCTGTTTACCACACTTGCAGCCGCTGGTGTTCACATGGACGCTGAATCTGAAACATGTTTAGAGTGCTTGTAAAAGATGCAAAGCACTACAGGAACCTTGACAAAAGAGCCTGCAAGCATTGACATTAGCATTGATGCTAATCTTTTGTTTGCTATGTAAGTCCTTTATTGTGAGCTGCTTTAAGTCATTGATTATTAGCTTCCTTCTACTGAATTATGTTATAGCACTTCACCCACTTCAATCCAAAGTGTTTAGAAATGTTTATTATGTCTAAAAAGCTACATAAGGCTCTTGGAAAAGAAGTGGCATTATTGGGTTAGCATCAGCCAGTTAGAGTTGAACTGATGGCTCACAGAACTGGTCCTGGTTCCTCTGTGGGGTTGCGGCTGGATACAGTTCTCAGAAGCTATTGACACGGTGGATTATGATGTGCTATTTGAAGACTGGGAAATTTTTTTGCCATTAGACAAATGACTAATGTCTATTAGTCTCTATCAAGCTGCACACATTTTTATTCTACGCAGCTCCTTTTTCCTGTGGGGTGCCACAGGGTTCAGTTTTGAGCCCAATGCTTTTTTTATTCCCATTCAAAGCCTTGGGCCCGAGGACGCGCAGGTCGGATCACAGCTGACTCTTCCCACTCTGGACACAGACTTTTTGAGCCTCTCCCCTCAGGCAGGAGACTACGGTCTATCCGAACCAGAACCTCCCGACACAAGAACAGCTTTTTCCCCTCCGCCATAAGACTCTTGAACACAAAATGACCTGTACAAACCCATGGACAACTCTTGCTATTTGCACTATTTTATCTGCACAATCCCCACCATTGTCCTGAATGTACATAGTATAGTTTTACTGTATAGTTTTTATTGTTTATAGTAGTTTTTTTCTCTTTTTTAAAATGTATTCTATTCTATTTATTTTATTTTACTTATGCATACTTCACTTTATTATTTATTATTTAGTACGTGTTCTTTGTTTTGCACCATTGCCCAAAAAAAATCGTAGTCCTTGAAACTTGTTTCACTGACCATGGCAATAAAGACGTTTCTGATTCTGATTCTTTAGGTATCCCCTAGCTATTTCAATGGCAGTTTAAAAACCAGTGACGCTTTCAGAATATATTTAGTCTGTCATTAGAAAATACATGAATTTAGAAAAACAACAAAGCATTTGAATAAACAAACAAATGACACACTATTTGGAGTCTTAGGAAACCTTTTTGGTATTAGACCAAAAGGAGGAGACTGGAGGTCTCTAATAATCTGCTCACATTTTCATTCTACACAGCTCTTTTACCTGTGGAGTACCACAGGGTTCAGTTTTGGGCCCAATGCTTTTTAATTTGCATACAAAGCCTTTAGGCCTCCTCTAGCCATTTCAAATGGAGATTAAAAACTTTGCACTTTTAAATATATTTAGTTTGTCATTAGAAAATATGTGTATTTAGAAAAACAACTAAGCATTTGAATAAAGACACTATTTGGAGCCTGGGAAACCTTTTGGCATTGGACATATTACTTTAAAATGACTTGATTCTCACCTAACAGGCTGAAATTAATAAAATTCTATTTACCGGTATCTGCTCACATTTTCATTTTACACAGCTCCATTTACCTGTGGAGTGCCACAGGGTTCAGTTTTGGGCCTAATGCACTTTTATTTCATACAAAGCCTATAGGCATCAACAGATTAAAAATCAGTTACACTTTTATAATATATTTAGTTTGTCATTAGAAAATACATGGATTTAGAGAAACATTTGAATAAACAAAAAAAAAGATAAATGTACTTTTAAAGCATCCTATAAACAACTCAAATATAAACATCCTGATGTTTTTAAGAATTTAACAAGAACACAAAAGATATTTTATGGTTTTAAGACACAAACATAAATAAATATTTTTTATATTTTCTTACCGTGTTGAAACGGTATGTTTTAAGAGCATTTTTAGGACAAAACCATACTTTAGCTCTAAATGTGTGGTTTTTATTTTTTCTATATGTCAAATAGTCAAGTGTCTACGCCCGGTACATTAAAGATAACTTAATATAAAAATGAAATTAATGCCAAGTATGGAAAGATCCATACTAGAAATAGACCCGGATCAGTGGGACGCCATAGCTGCGGTACCTAGGGAAAACTGGTGACTGGGGAGCGACCTTCTGATCTCCAATCAATCTCCTTAACTTGGTTAGGGGATGCATTTCTCTACATCGTGTTAAGATTAGGAACGTGTAAATCAGGTAAGACTTTTTCTGGCCAAATCGCTATGTTCACAGAAAGCAGATCATCCAGTAACTCATGGATCACAGTAGAGTCCATTTTTTTACTTAAGCATCAGAACTGCTTGGGGTTCTGCACTTTTCCTTATTAACCCCAGCCATTTTAATTGTTGCTTTGCCCTCAGCTTCTCTCCGTTTCAGTGAAGAGGGTGTAACCTGGTAGGAAAGTGACATCAAGGCACATCCATGGGTCTTCATCAATGCAAAGACCATGGGTCCGGACCCAAGGTAAAGTAAGAACTTGAAAGGTAAGTCGCTTTGGATAAAAGCATCTGCCAAATGACTAAATGAAAAAAAAAAAACAAGATTGCAAGTATATCTTATGATAAACGTGGTTGAGTTATTGAAATTAGAATCTATTCAGGGTATCCATTTCTTCCAGAATAAGTCATTTCTTTAAGTTTATCGCCATAAAGAAAAGGGGAACCTTCCATTTTGCAAATATTCCTGTGCAAAATGCCTTACTTTTGCCTAGCAATCCACTTTTAAGAGTTTGAATGGAAATGTAAATATGGGTTTTATCTGAGATGAGATTAGAGTGACTTTGCTAGAGGCTGATTCTCACGATGACTAGGTGTCAGGGTTTATGGTGACATGCAGGGCGGCGATTCACATATCTCTGTGCTCATCATTGTGTTTCTACAAAAAAAAAAATGTAGATTGCAGAACAAAAGCATAAAACCTTCGCTTTAATTCATGGAAGAGCGCCGTACTCTCCATCTATCTAAGAATAATCCTATTTCCAGAGTTTAGGAAAAATTCAAGATGCAAACCCAAACCATTTCCATACAACAGAGGAGACTGTGCCTCTTTTAAAAACAATTTCTGAAAACCCAGCCATGTATTAGCTGTTGGGGGCGCTGTAGAGCCGAGCCTTCAATCAGACTGGAGGGGGGTATGAGATCAGGAATGGACTGCAAGCTCTAGGCTCAAATCGCCTATTTTACAGAGTTTGGCTGTATCTCACCCTGCTTTAAGCCTCCTACACAGCTGTGTCTGTTTCAGGTTTACCCCTCATGTTTGGTACTAAAGTCTGAATCAGCCGAACTTTGCTGTCAAGATGAGGTCAAGACAGTTTCTTGTCATGGCAAAATTGAGAATAGCAACTATACACAATGTAGTTTTACTGCAGCAACAAGGTCTCTGCTTTTTGAGATCTTTTCCAACTTTGTTTACCTAAAACGTTTGTAGACCACTTTAATTGTGTAAATGTGACTATATTTTTAACATGCATGTTCTCTACACCTGTAAGCTGCTGGAAACAGCTAGTAAGGAACCTTTGAGACTTGCTTACATTTGGAATTTTGAATATAATACTGATTTTGTTTGTTGCATTCTTAATGTCTATATCTATAAACATATTCACCAAGACTTTAAATATCTGGTAAAAATAACATTTGATGGAATCAAATTGATTAAATTGAGTCTAGTCTGACCTTTATTGAACCCATCGATGCTTTTACTGTTGCTGCAGTATTAATTAATTTATTTGTTTAAGAACTCCATATAGATTTAATAGATTACCGTCAAAATAGGGTTTTTTTGGCAATGCTTTATATATATATTTTTACAAATATTTTTTATTTTTTTATTACATTATACAATAATTCCATAACAAATGTGAAAATGTACAAAAAGTACAATTCAGAGTATTACTTTTTTTACTACAAAAATTGAGAACGAACAAAAATCAAAAGTGCTCAGACAAAATAAAAATTCATATCTCCCCAAAAAGCAAAGACAAGGTCAAAACAATGTGAAAATTGTATTAAAAAAAACAGGCGAACCTTTCTTGAACATTGTTCAAAGCACTTTTTGTGCCATTGTGCTTTTTTTGTACCAGAACTTTGAAAAACACAAGCCATATCACAGGTCTTGTACTTCCAAGGTTTATCCCTTCTTTTCACCACTAGATGACATGGATGGCACAGAGTTGGGGTCTGTAAAATGAAACTGTAAGACGGTCGCATATTTTGTCACATTTTAATTTGAATTAGCTTTCAATTTCTGTGTCATACCTCTTTTAATGTTCATTTAAAAGCAAAAATATAAAAACCAATAACCCTTTTTAATCTGCATGTGGTATTTAAAATTAAACAATTGTCTGCATCCTTTCAACTTAATTCAAAACAGCCGCTGTGATTGGCAAACGCACCAGTGCATACAGGGACTTTCATAAAATGAGAGCACTAAAACATTACTATAAACTTATTTACTTATATAAACTTATATATATGATTATCTCATGCCTAATCTAAAAATATCTTTGTTTCTGAAATTTAAAAATGTTGCCAGCTGTTCTAACACCGTGTGGTAATCTCTTCCTTTTCATTTATACCGAGTATTTTAAAGTATACTTACTCTTAGCTTGAGGAATGATTTGATACCCTCCAGATTTTTAGTTTCCTAACGATGTATTTCTCTGGGATATTTCATTTGACCAGCTAAAATGTCTGCTAAACCAACAAATAAATAATTGTAAAGCATATGTTTGTAATATACGAGATTGAGCTGCTGGAAATCAGCTGGATGTTTGTGAGCAGGGATTATAGCTTGTATTGTGTGCGTCCTGATGGGCAGAATGTGCCTCTCACACCAACCGTTGTGTTTTTGCTCGGCTGTCATGAGCCGTCGAGGCCTCTGTCCATTTTCCTCCCTACTATTAAAACAAAAAGCGTTTGTTGTTTCTGTTCGTTTCAGCCAGGGGTCGTTTATATTAGATTTAGATTCCAATGAGGATCATAAAAGGAGGGAGTTTTAGCACAGAATACTATAGATGTTTTTAATTAAACACTTAAATAACACATCTTAGATCAGAATGATTAAAATATTCTTATTAAATGCTTTGTTCTTTCCACAGTTGAATGTGCCGACACAACAAAAACTATGGAAATCCCATCTATTAAACCATAATTATAGGAAAACACACAACAGCCTGATCCAACTTTGATTTTTCACGTGCCTGGATGTCCACCCTACCATGTTCCTAAGGAGGGATCTCCTCCTAGACCTGGATTTAAGCATCCGCCAACTCCTGGACAGTCTTTTGTTGTGCAGCGTGTTGTTGGTGGATGGAGCAAGACATGATGTCCCCCATGTCCTCAACTAGATTCAGGTCTAGGGAATGGGCGGCCTGTCCGCCTACATCTTGCAGAAACTGCTATGACACACTCCAGTCACATGAGACATAGAGTTGTCTTGCATGGAACCCAGGGCCAATATTCTCTTCCGCTAATGGGGTCTTTCTCTTTGCCTGTACCCTGGGGAAGCAGCCTCCTTTATTTCTTCCTCAGGAAAGAGAGGTGACTGTTCCTTCGCACCGATGTTTCATCTTGCGCATGCCACGAGCAACTGTCATCATCGCAAAGCACCTTATTATGTCTGTGGTCAACGAGTCTGGCAAGCGACCTAAGCCTTGTAGTCAATCTTGACCCCTTTTATTCATATCTCCCGGATTACTTGTTTTGCATCCTTCCCGTCTTCCACGTCTCCTGTATTAAGCTATCTGATCGACCTGTCCAAGTCTTGTCTTGTTTGAAGTGCATGGATCTGTGTGTTTTTTCCCCCATCTGTGAGTTAATTCTCTCTGTTTGTTTCTGAAGAAGGTGGTTGTCAGAAACTGGGAGGCTCTCTTCTGGCTGTTGCTGGAAGCAACACCTCCAAGTGTGTGCTGCTTGAAACTTCTGCCTTTTTCTAAGTATTAAATGCCTCTGAGTATCTTGCAACTGGGTCCACTGTGCTTACTTCACACTTAAAAGATATTTTAAAACGCAAAAAGACAGAGGAAGAAAATGCAGTCATTATTAAACGCTGGAAATACTTTATTCTGCTTTCCCTTTTTTCTGGTAACTGGCCCAGGGTGGACCCTGACTGATTAAAGCACTTTTTGAAATAAAGCAAGAACAGAAGAGCAAAATGTATGTATAAAATGTAAAACACTTAATGTGAAGTTCTTTGTATGTTGAAATAAACATGTGATTATGTGAAAAAGCACACACCACAATTGGTTACAAACCTAGTAACTATGATCTCAATATGTTTGAACTCTAAAGTTACTTTTGTATGAAAATTAAAGTGTTTGGAGGGGATCCTCAGAGGGGATGTTGAGAACTAGCCTAGGTTTATGCTACAGGCTAACCCCACAGAAGAAAAACAATAATAATTTGTCACATTCCTTCAAAACTATTTCAGTAAACAATGAATCGTGATAAGGACGGCAAGACTGGCATATTTCTGCCTGAAATGTTGCTTATCATCAGTCCACAACATTAACTTGTTAGTAGAGGCGTCAGGGCCGTGTGTTTGGTCTGCGCGTCACCGCGTCTTCCGGGAGAGGCGTGAACGCGCCCCGCTCCGAGCTCAGAGAGCGCGTCCAGAGGCGCAGCAGAAACAAACCACTCTCCAAAACTACAAATGGGGCTTGAAAAGGAAAAATCAGAGACCAGAGTTATTATGGATGAGGATGAATTCAACAAATCGATTGAACCTATTCTTGGAAAAAAAGTGTTTCCAGAGGATCCGGACAGAGATCCTAAAGATATAAATAAACACCTAGAGGTAAGGTTCAACTTATGAGATGGAAGTATTTTTTCTAAACTACTTAGACCTATTTGATAAACTTTATTTAACTGTAAAAGTATTTATTTCAGAGTTCGATTTATGAGCGCATAGATGTTTGCACATGCGCACTCGGTCGCTTTTAATCTTTTTTCTCTCGGCGTATGGTAGTTTTTCCTTTATAAACATGGCATCTGTTATACTTAAGAAATACAGGAAATAACACCTAAAAATTAAAAAGCAGGTTTTGTAAATGTTTATTTAAGTGAAATTTATATTATATGCGCTACACAGCCAATGCTGAATGTTAGCATAACATTAGCTAAACTGTATTTTAAAATTCGTGTAAAATTCACACTTTTTTCACTATTATCACAGTTTCTATAGGTTATTGTTTTCGAAACAAATTTATTTTCTCCTTTTTTTTTTAATTGAGTTAATATATTTTTCCATTTCTTGATTCCACAGGTTGGTTTTGAAGACATCATTGCTGAGCCAATCTCCACACACAGTTTTGATAGAATTTGGATTGGAAGTCATGCTGTGTTTGAGCTGGTGAAATTCGTCTTTTATCGGATCCTCACAACCTTACTGGCCATTCCCATGGCGTTTATTGCAGGGATTGTTTTTGGGATCCTCAGCTGTATGCATATTTGGTATGAAAACATTTTCTTGTTGAGAAATTGAAACCATTTTTATCGGCCACTTCTTATCTAGATAAAGACTGCCAATTAAAAGAAATAATCTGAAGAAATTCCACAGAAAATCTGTATATTGGATTTTTCCACACATACCTCACACTAGATTGTTAGCATTCTGGTAGTCAAGTATTTTTTTTCTCTTTAGACACATCCAGGCAACCCTTCATGCTTGAGGTACATCAGGGGATCTTTAAAGACTGGTGTTTTCCAGGCATAATGTTGGGAGGCATTAATAACGAGAAGTCATTATACATGTACAGAAGTCTTTATGAAGGTGTCAGTATCACTAAAAAAGAGAGAGGACTTGATTAGATTAGAAGTTTCAGCAGATCAAAGAGTAATCCTTAATGGAAGAAATGTTTCTTTTAAAATGTAATTTAACTGGTAAATGATATAGCCATTCATTTATGGAAAAAAACCCAGAGCAGTTAAGCTTTTATTGACAAGTTAGCTTAGCCGTCTTTTAGCAACATGCTAATGCTAAGCTTTTATCATTATATTGAAATCTAAATACTTTAACAATTGACTTAAATCTTAGCAATCTTTAAGCAACATGTGAAAACATTGAAAACATTAGCATTCTTCCAGAAACATATTAAACCCTCTACAATCTTTAAAAACATGCTAATGCCTTAGCTATCTTTGAGCAACATGCTAAAACGTTAGCAAACTTTAAGCAACATTCTAAATCCTTAGCATTTTGACAGAATGCTGAACCCTTTGAAATCTTTAGCAACATGCTAACACCTTAGCTATCTCATAGCAACATTTTAATCCCTTTACGATCTTTAGAAACACACTAAAACCTTTGCTATCTTTGAGGAACATGCCAAAAGTTAGCAAACTTTAAGTAACATTCTTAAACCTTAGGATTTTTGCAGAATGTTGAACCCGTTGCAATCTTTAGCAACATGCTAAAACCTTATCATTCTTCCAGCAGCATATTAAACCCTTTACAATCTTTAAAAACATGCAAAAACTCAGCTATCTTTGAGCTGTATGCTAAAACCTTAGCATTCTTTTAGCAACGTGTTCAAACCGTTGCAATCTTAGAATCATGTGAACACCTTAGCTGTCGTTTAGCAAGATGGTAAAATCTTAGCATTCGTCTAGCAACGTATTACACCTTTGCAATCTTTAGCAACATGCTAAAACCTTAGCATTCTTTTTGCCTTAATTTGTAATATGCAATCTTAAGCAACATGCTAACACATTAGCTCTCTTTTAGCAACATGTTGAAGCCTCATTAAACAATTAGCATTTAACAGACTGCCAATAAACTCATATTTTCATTTATTTCATACTTAAATATAATAGTTTAGCTATGGAATAAACTTTGCACTCTATAAGCATCTTTTAACCTATAAAAACATTACTTAAAACTAGTCTGAATCAAATAACTATCATGTAAATCCCCTTGCCCCCAAACATTAAAATCAAACCATTTTGTCCATGATATCAGCACACATAATGATAAACCCATTTTCATCCACAGGCTGGTGATGCCAGTGATCCAGGGTTGCATGATGACGCTACCCTCCATCCATGTGATCTGGACCAGCTTGGTGGACATGTTTATTAGCCCTTTCTTCTTCAGTATTGGCCGGTGCTTGTCCTCTATCAAAGTCAAGACTGAATATATCTAACAAAAAAAGCCACCTTTTGAGGATAAATTCTTGGATTCTAAAGCACAGGACTTCTCCCTCATTTCAATATTCCGTTTTACCAACTTTGTAATGGCTGCCAGACTTCTTCTTTCACTGCCGTTACGCAAACATATGTTTTATATTTAATTGAGCAAGGCAAATGTTATCGTTTCTTTCTTAAGGGTTTGGTAACGTGCTATTCCATGATATTGGAGTACCTGCATGATGCGCTTATAAGGAAAAAAGATGGAGCTGCTACAGTAGGGCTGTTGTGCAATTTATTTTAGAAGTACTATTTATAAGCTTGATTTTATCATCTGTAAATTATAGCATGTTTACACAACAGTTTATCCAAAAAATGGAAATATGCATCACATTCAGACGCACAGACTGACTCAATGCCCTGGATTACACTCGCCAGAAAAGAAATATTTGTGCAAAGTGTGACATGAAAACGATTGTTTTCTCTGGAAACCAAAGCAATCCTAAAGAGTCAGTAGATGATATTTTGACCTACTGTACCTACTGTGAAAATTTGGGTAATGAGAAACAAGTTTGTACCATAGACTGTAAAAAAAGATCTGGCCAATCCTCACCATCAGAACCTATTCAAAGAAGAGTGGGTGGAGTCTTGGTATTATTAATGTGATCACGCCTCTTTTTTGGGGGATCACGTCACAAGTGTCAAATTTCACGAGTTCATCATCTTGCCAAGTGTCATAATGGTGATAAACGTACTAGGCAAGTTTTCCTAGAACGTATAGTGGTCCTAGACTTAAACGGCCCAAGAGTGTTGACAAAGAGTTGGAAGGTGGGAAGCTTGAACAACATCAGATGTTTCTGGTAGATGGGAGGTAATTCCTCCTGAAACTTGTTATTCTAACATTACTTATATAACAAGTTTCGGGAGGAGCATTACAGTTAAGCCAGGCAAACCCGCTTCCATCCCTTTGTCTCACTCAAGCTCACACTTCTGTTCTCACACTCTTACACTTGCCTAATATGCTAGCCCCAAAGCTCGCCAAATACATTTGTGATTATAGGAAGGTCTAAATATGCAAATTCGGAAAATGGAACAATAAACTTTGTCCACTGTACAGAGACCTATTGAAAATGACGGCCACCTTGTAGTGTGACTTAGGCCCTTTCCACTTGTACCCGGTTGTACACTATTTTGCCAATGGGTATTCTTCTGCATGGGTACGCTGTCCACACGCTCCCAAGCTCCATATGGACAGTGAAACCTGTGTTTTTTGAGGTGGGGGGGAGTGAAGTTTGTCATTGTTGTCATGTTCTGTCACTCATTTGATTACAAACAGGAAGCGTGGTGGCAGAAGCGAGGACTAGTAGTAGTACTTCAATACTTCAATGTTGAATACTCGTTTTAAAAAATGGTATGAATCGACAGCCACCGATTTGGCGGAGTCATTACAACGTTTCAGGGTGTTTGAGTGTCCGTGTTGATGCATTTTTTAAAAAAACAGATATGTGGACCCAAAATTTGGTTACGTGTGGACATAGCCGACACTCATCCCACATTTTTATAACGACTTCATACAGGAACCGGAAGAAATGTCCTCTCTTTTGTCCACATTCTTCTCTGTCGTTATCTTCTTTTCTGTTTCCTTGTGTGGCACTGAGTGCCTGTTGTACCACAAACGCCACCTTTAGGCAGGGGACGTCATTGCATAAATATTTGCTTGACCCGGACAAGAAGCCATTCAAAGATTTGTGCAAATCTCTATTCAGATTGGTGTTTAGAGGCCTTTAACCATAATTCCTCATGTTATACCTTGTGTCTGAACGGTGATCCAGGCATTGCTTCCCTCTTTTAAACACAGTTTGCAGAGACTCATCTTCTATCTAACATTCTATTGGTTCAGAACCAGATGAATCAGCGTCTTTTTGCTTGTTTGGTCAAACAAAGAGAGAAATTATACGATAAAAAGTCTTTTTTCGTTTTCAGAAACCACTGTTGTGTAATCATACCCTTTAGACTTTGATGGAATTCAAGTGCTTTTTAATTTATTTTATGGTACATTCTTATTTTAGCATGCGTATGTTTTCTATCTCAAGTGCTACCCGTGATTCGTTTGACTTGCAAAGCCACATCTGACATGCTGTTTGCCATCCATTGTGCTTTGTTAGCAGCTCCGCCGGAATAAATGGAATATTTGACTGCAGTGGAACATTTGAGGCTCAGGTGCAGTTTCCTCGGCCCCTGTTGAGTTATGTCATGTAGTAAACATGCTGCTTAACTTCGGAAAGATGGAACGAGAGGCTGCTCAGTTCAAAGACATTGAATTATTTGCGTTTGCCAAATGACTGTCTTTGCTGACGAGAAAGTTGATCGATGTATGGCTCTTGGAATGTTAGCCTGACAAGATTGAACACCTTGCACAGCGAGTCAAATCCTCCGGGTGATGCTTGGTGTGGAAAATATGCCTGGGGTGAACTGTGTTCCCACAGAAAGTGTACAGTATGTTTTTAAGTGCAAGCCGTGTTTGGGAATCACTACAAACAAAGGCATTTCACCTCCGTGGGAGAAATAATATTAAATGAATGTTTCAAATATGTGCATTACTGAAGCAGAAACCTTTGTCACTGCTGTCGTCATTTGCATATTTTGCATTACATTGCGTCACACCTTTCACTTTGGCAGTGCCTGACCTAGATGCTGAAATAATAGTTTGCTATAAAGATCTGTTAACAAGCCTTTCCACCAAATGGGCGCCATTTGCTTGTTGTAACTTTAAGTCTTTTTTTACGTGATTTCAAAACAAGTATTCCATCTGAAGTAACTTATTTAAATGTTTTATTAGATTTAGAATCAATAGAGGGCTGTTTTTTTCTTGTCACTTACCCTCTTGTTATTATTTATATCGGTAACAGGACTTTTTAGCAAAGAATTATGCTTTTTTTCACTAAACTAAGTAACAAGGTAATAGTTAAATGACACTTCACGCCACAAAATTTGAGATAACTTCCCTTTGCTCTTCCCATGGCTTTCTAAAAATCCAAGTGATGCAACTACCTGCTGAAAAAATGACTTTTGGGAGATGGGTAACAAGGAATGAGTATTTATGAAACTGCTTCTTTATACATATTAAGTCCAAGGGACAGAAATGGCACACATCCGGTGGAATGGCGCCTGTATATGTATGTGTTGTAAAAAAAATTGTTGTGAGGACAATAATTCGAGATAAAACTTTAATGTCGAGCTCAGTTTTGAACTGGACTGTAGCTTCTATTTCAGGATTATAGATGTGTTGGCCTGTCCTTCGTGTATTTTTATCGGTGCTAATATTAAACCTAACAATTGTCTTTGTTAGTACTTGTGAGTGTGTAAAGAATTGATCAATCCATAAGTTATTTAAATAATGAAGATGTGACTTCTTCTTGAGCCACGTCCGTCTTTGCCTTGGCAGTGTGTTTAGGGTCATTGTCATGCTTTAACACTATTCATTTTTAATGGCGTGACTGAAGGAAGGAGGTTCTCACACAAGATTTTACCAAATATTTAAGATTTTTAGGGGGTGAAATATGTGTAAAACGGTTAAAATCTTTTTTTTTTTTGGGTTGTTATTTTGTATCTCACTGTAAAAAAAATTAAATAAATAAAACTATCGTTATATATGGAATGGTATCATTGTCTTTTCCTTTTGGGTTTTATAATGACATATCTTTGGTTTATTATTTATTATAGGTCATATACTTATTGAACCCCATTTCTGCAAGGTTTACAAAAATATAATGTCTTAGTCAAAACATTTTTACTTAAAAAGAGATACAAAGTCCAAATTTAGGGATAAAAACAACGTTGTGATATACAAAAGTGAACTTATTCTAAATGAAAGTCTAAATTTTGAGACAAAAACAACATTTTGATGTGTAAAACCGAACTTATTTTCAATTAAAGTCTAAAGGTTGAGATAAAAACAACTTTTTGATGTGTAAAACTGAACTTATTTTAAATTAAAGTCTAAATTTTGAGATAAACAACATTTTAATAAACAAAAGTGAACTTATTTTAAATGTAAGTCTAAATTTTGAGATAAAATTAACATTTTGATATACAAAAGTAAACTATTTTGAAATAAAAAGTCTATTTTCTTCCTGTCCTATTATCCTCTATCTGTTCGATTGAAAAATAAAGGCCAAAAATAAATCTTAGTTTGATAATTTGACAATTTTGACTTTTTAAGGCATTATATTTTTTTTCAACCTTGTGGAAATGGACTTCCATTTTGACTTTTTATCTGTTTGTGATACTTTTGAAGTTTGGATCACTGTACAATGCTAGAATTCACTGAGCTGAGCTTCTAAATTCAATAATTCCAATTGGTTATTTGAATACTTTTGTCAATAAAGTATATCTTGACACTTTTTTTACGTTTGGCTATCATTTTCTTCTTATATGTATTCATTATAGTCTTGGTCATCTTTTGCCTGCTGGTTTGCCCGAGTCTTGTTTATCCTACTGAGACTTAAATGTTTTAAATATGTGTAAATTAGATAGGAGATAGGCACCAGCAGACCCCGTGACCCCAAAAAGGGAATTAACGGGTTGGAAAATTAATGAATGACTTTTAGTGTCAAAATTTGACTTTTGTATTTCAAACGTTTGACTTTTTAATCTCAAATATTCTACTTTTGTATATTAAACATTTTAATTTTTATCTATAAAATTCCCTTTTGGATTTCAAAAATTTAGACTTTTTATCTCAAAATTTCTATTTTTGTTTCAAAATTTGACTTTTTAAGCCAATAGTATTTTTATTTAACTTCCATTTTGACTTGTATTTCAAAATTTTTACTTTTTATCCCAAAATTTCGACAAACGTTTGATGTTTAACCAGTTTTTGTAAAAACAAAAAAAAAACTATATTCATATTTTATTATATAGTGATAATTTTATTATTTTTATTTAATTTATTTATACATTTATTTATCTCATTATTTTGGATTTGAGTTGAATTAATTGGCTTTCTGAGTAGTACACGTTCTTTTTCGTCGGTTTTACAAATTACCACGTTACTTCAACAAGTTTATACATAGCGTTTACATACAGTGTAGGCATCGCAGGGTAGCTTTTTTGCAGAGGTTCACTCTGGTACCAAAATATTCCTCCCATTTTGGGAAAATCACGTCAAATTCTCCAGCCACACGTACGCGCTGCATGCAGTGTGAGTGGCGAGTTAATGAAGGGTTTCCCTCATTCATTGAAATCTCGAGCCTGTCCTGAAGAAACTCCAACTTTGTTCCACGAGAGACTTCAGAAAAGATAAACTTATGGGAGTTTGAGTGTACAGATGGAAAGAAGGCTGTTTTAAGGAAAAGGGACTCGCAGAGCAATCAATATCCCCACGCCCCCACACGGCTTCCACCTCGCGGATTGTCTCGCCTCCTCACACTCATCTCACTGCAGCCACGGGACAGCATGACTAGCGGCACACCTGAAGAGGTAAGGACGCTCTTTATCTTGCGATTGCTCCTCAAAATGTTGTTTTAGATCATATGCTTCAGAACTTATGTGCTTAGTGGTGCAATGTTTTCCAAGTTTTACTTTCAAACACTTGAAGGCGGTTGTCACTGGCAAATTTGAAGTACCAGGTATATTTTTTTATATGTAGCCACATCTTTTGTAACGCAAACCGCACTTTCGTAACACTTTTAAACAAACAAAACATTTTAAAAATAAAACGACTTAAGTAAAATTTAAAGTGAGCCTTACATTATCTACATGGAATTAGAAGTTAATGGAAAAGCTTATTTGGTACTACATTTTAATTATTTAATACTTTCAAAAATGTTTAATAATTTAACCAAGTTTTTTTAATGAATGAGCCAAGCGCGTAAACAAAATGTCTCCACCGTGTGGCGGTTTCCCGCTGTAGCTTCAGAGGGGTGTGGTGCTTCATTTCTGTCCGCTTAAAACCACCCCATGACAGGGCTGTGCAAAGTTCCAATCTCATGAACTTCATTTTGTGTTTATTTGGAATCACAGGAATACGCGCATTCGCCCTTCATCAGGAAACAGGGGAACATTTATAAACCAAACAATAAAGAAATGGAGAACGACAGCATCAACGAGAAGACGCTCCACGATGTCCACACCAAGGAGATTGACCTGGTCAACAGGGACCCCAAGCATTTAAATGACGACGTGGTAAAGGTATAACTTTTTCTGATTTAGACAACTTTATATCTGTTTTTTTTTTATGGAAATTACGTGATGTCAAACAGTTTTGACTGTCTATTTATTGATTTACTGTACTGTTTGTTTTTGTGGAATATTTACTAAAGTATAACTCCAAGCAGCTCATTCATGCATGCGAATAGTTGCTTTTTTTAAGTAAATTTGACATATTTAGCCTAGCATAACTAAAATGAACAGTCTGTCTTCATAACAAAAGTTTTCTTTTTTGATTTATTTAAAAATCATGCAAGATTTTGTACGAATATATTCTGTTTCAGTTCTAATAACAGTTTCATCTGTTCAGTAAAAACAACTATGGAAAGAATGGTGTCAAGCACTGAATTTGTACTGTGTCTGATTACAAGGATTGGCAGAGTTTTAACTGTGCCGTGATATTTGTGGAAATATTTGGCACTTTAAGATGCAAGGACCTGAAAGAGTCTGTGTAGTACCCACCCCTCAATGGAATCAGGAAAGGGGTCAGAGGTGGACAAGAACTGATTGAATAACCAGGTGTGAATGTCTCTCTCATCCGCCTACGATCACAGAAGCTCTCTGAAAACACATGTTCAATTTGGAACATAAGTAAAATTCAATTAAAACAAATTTAAATTTAGTATTTGAAGCTAAATGTTGTAAAACTTTGCTCAAAATCGGTTTACCTTCTCCTAATTTTGGCCAGTTTGTGAAAGCTTCTGTTGGTTTTTGTATTCTTCTTCTTCCGTTTCCATTATGGAAGTTGGTGACAGCAAGGTTGAGGAGTCACGTTTCACCAAATCCATCTTGCAGTCAAACTCTTTAGCACAATCACTAGTCCAAAGTTGTTAATATCGTTTGAAACTTTAAATCGTAGAAACAAATTTTTTTTTCTGATTCCTTCTACGTCTTCTTCAATTAATGCTTTTCCACAATTTGGAGAAATTCGAAAAGGATATGTTTGCGAACCCCTTGTAGATCGTTTGCCCAATTTTCACGAAATTTGGTCCAGATTGTCTATTAACTGTGCCGACTTTAAGTTATGGTAATAATTTAGTAAATTGTTTGTTGTAACAAACATGATCTGAGGTCAAGTGCAGTTTTTAGCCAATTTTACGTCGGCTATTTTTACTTAATGTAAAAAAATCTCTTTAGGACACTCTGCCCTGAATAGACTTAACATTTTTTGGGGGGATTGCCACCTTGTGGTGAAAAGATGTAACATTTAGAAAATGATAATATCTTTTGCCAACTTTAGCCTGTTATTAACAATCCTGTCTTGCCTTTTCCTCTGTGTCAAGTTGATAACGTAGGCACCAATGAACTTGAATTAATAATAACTTTCTGAATAAATTAATCAGATAGTGTCCAGAACATCTTTTGTCCTCACTTACAAAAGTTATTTCTAAATTGATTTCCTAACCATAGAAAATCACGGCTTTCGCGTAAATCTGTGACTAATTCAGTGGCTTTGTGCCAAGTTGAATCTCAAATTGTATCTCAGCAACCATTGGCACTAAACTTGGTGGGAGTCATCACTATGTAATGGCGATCCCTTAAAAAAAACTGGCAACAGCGCCACCTTAAGGTAAAAGGCGAGACACGTTTTAACGGGGGCAAAACCATTTTTTCAATTTCTTTCCTGCTTGTTTCCTTTCAGGGTCAAGGGCTAAACCATTAATTTTGGTAAATTTTACCTACAATCGAACCGGAATGTGTTTATTTGCCTGTCTGACATGTCACCTGCTTACGTTTTTCCCATTACTTCTTTGCAGTTATTACTTTTTTATTGTTTAAATTTAGTTCCATATCATTTGTCGAAAGTACATTTTTGTATTTGAAAAAGCTTGGTGTATTCAGATTCTAAAATTCTCACAATAGCTTTTATGGTGTTTAACAGTGAGCAAATTTCTTAGTACTTTTGTATATTTACTAAGGCATCAACCCAACCTCACAGTAGAGGTTTTTCTTGTTACCAGTCCTTGGTTGAAGGCTAATCTAACATCTCGTTTATTAATGGAGTGTTTACTGAGTGTTAGTTTGTGGACCAGTTAGAAACACAAAGCTACCAGCTTGGTTTCCCAACAGAATGGAAACAATTCTCACTGAAGCACCATTGTGAAATTCTGGCACTGTGGCATGAGTCTGTGAAATAGCATGGTGCTCGTATTTTGATGGTCATGTTGCTTTGGGAACTCCGGTGCAGGGACAACCTGTCAAAGTACTTTTTTACACAGGAAATATTAAGAGTTTCCTGTTTTGTAGCACCTAACATTCTGAGTGAATTTTTCCTGGGCGTGGGGTGATTCCTTGCACAGCAACCTTCCCCAGAAAGAAAAATCCACAGGTCACTTGAGGAGATAGACTCTAAACCTTTCAAAAAAGATCTTCCTTCATCCATCTCCACCCTTATTTCTCTTAATTTTGAGCACAGCACCCCAATGCACCATGACAATGAGTCACATCCCTGAGGACACTTGCATTTGAATGCTTCTCGTGATTTGACTGGAAATTGAATCCAGAGATCGCCGAAAGCAAGTTTTGTGCTCATGTTTGAAATTATGGGATTGATGTCACAAGCCAGACTCATTTTGTGCGCACAGTCCTTTCATTTTGTCCTTAAAAGGGGTTGAGTGCTTGTGGTAGTCTACTGATCTTGCCTCGGAGAGGGAATTCCCATCTGCATTTTCACGAGTCTTCTGTACACGCGCATGTTCAAAGCGATGGGGATTTACGGTGGTGCATGATGCACTTGTGGTTCCACTGCACACCACACCAAAGATCTCAGTGTTCAGAAACACATGTGCAGCTTTCCATAGGACAAGAAGATTTTCCTCTCGCGAAAGAGCATTCTTTTAATAGCACACTGAAGGAGTCCTCGGGAATTTGGCCAGAGCACAATCTGGGGGCGGTCCTTGTGAAGATGGTCATCACAGTTGTTTTCATAGTTTTTCCCAGTACTAGGATTCTGGGTACCCAAGCTTGGAGCTAATTTTTTTGTCACATCATGTTAGTCGCAAGCTGTTTTAAGGCCTCTACACACTGAGATTTGCTTAATGCTTTCATTGGTTGCTCTCCTTGCGAAATACGTAAACGTATACTTTTTCGTTGGCACCAGTCGTTTGGTCAGATGTGCCCATGGTTTTGGATCGAGGCAGGCATGTTGATGCATGAAACTCCACCCAAATTTAACAGTGCTCAAAACATTTGTGGAAAACAATTATGTTGACTATTTGAGTTTGACAAACCATAACTTTAACGTAAGTGATATTCAACAATTTTTATTAGTATAAACTGAATTAATTTTGTTATTATAAAAGAACTTCTTGATTGTTCCATTAAAGTAATCAAATATATTCCCACTCCACATCATGACGCTCTCTGACCATTACCTGAAGAGCTTGTTAGACTATGAAGAGAGTTTTGAATACATCCTCTTCTGGCAATTTCCCTTAAACGCAGAAATCATTTAGTTTTTAACAATTAAACACTGGAAAGCACTGGTGGATTATTATAATGTGGCAATCTGTGGGTTGTAATTGCAAATCATCGGAATAAAAACAGACCAGATGCCATTTAGCAGTTTGAGTTTCACAGCAATACAAATTTACCACCAACAGCATAACTTTTTTTGCATAATAACATTCTATTCATTTTATGAACATGTATGTAACACATAATTACAAATGAACACACACAAGCACACACACACACACACACACACACAACCTGATAACGACTATATAACACAAATAACAGTATCTTCAAATGTGCAGAGATTAAATCACTACACCTTTCCACCAATCAGAACCTGTCGTTGTGATGCCGATCATCATAATATAAAGTTTATTTTAGCCTAATGTTAAAATTCTTTGGCTCATCTGAAACACAGGTGTTCACATTTCAAAACTTTCCAATTCTGAAAGTAAGTTGTCATGCTTTTAAAAAAACTCGTTGCTGCTCTGCTGCTGGTCATGCACCTGTCAAAACCTAAAGTCTTGATTTCAGTCTGGTGTAAACGGATGGAAAAGGTGCATGAGTTGAACTCTCAAACTAAGAAACCTGTGGATGATAAAGCACCCCAACAGTTGGGACGCCCTCTGCAGGAGAGTGACTTCACTTGAAGTACGCCTCATAAATGGTGTGGTCAAAATATATACATACATTAGTAGAAATATGCCAACTGTACCAAAAGTAATCGCATATAATTTCTCAACTAGACAGCTGAAGTTTGTGCACAACTGTAATGTTTGTTTGAGAAAGTGCTTTTTAGAAATATATACATTTCTTTTGAGCTAAATGGAATTGTTGCTAAGGTAGCATTTGTAGTTGCTAGGGCTTGAGGTTTAGATAATTGGTTGCTATTGTATACAGTCTGGTTGCGATGGACGAGTCAGTGACATAAAATAATGTTCCCTTGTGTCACTATGAGTGAAATAAACCAATCCTTATGCCTCTCTGATTTTCTTAAGCAGAGACAGAGATATCCCAAATTGGTTTCCATGGTGAACTGTCTGGTTGCTATGGAGGGTTGCCTCTGTCACTGTATATGTACACTGATATAGTTCAGAAAGTGTAGTTGCTAGGGTAAACAGCTTGGTTACCAGGACGCTGTCAGTAATGTCATAAAACAATTAAAGTTGGTGCAACTTAAACAAACCCCCAGTTCTTTATTATGTTTATTCTTAAAGACATTTTCGTTGCCGTTTCACATTTATTTTCATTGGCCTTTAGATGTCAATGGAAAATATATATATATATTTATTACAGAATAATAAAAAAAGGCGCTCATTCCCACAATACGTTATTGTATAACAATAAGTAATTACATGAATGATCTTAAGTTTGTTATGGTATTTCTATTTGGTGTTTCTTAGGGGGTACACTAATCAATCTAGCTTGTATAAATAAGAGGTTAGGCAGCTAGTTAAGAAAGCATTACTCTACGCCTTTTGTACATTTTTCATACACCAATACATTTAAAACACTGTAAAAAGCCGGTATAAATTAAAACAATTTGACCATCCAATCTGTTTGGCAGCTATAAAAACACTGCCTTCTGCTCCCTAGAGATTTGTTAATTTTGTGGTCGGGTCAGATACGATCGCACGCCCCCAGGTCTGAAGAATGCAGCTGTATCCTTTTGACAGTAAAGTGAGGCTGTTATCAGAGAACACTGTGCAGTCAGCTAGAGAATTGTTTATTTGAGCACTGGTCGAAGTCATAGTTGGGATACTCAAGCAATGGAAACTATGTGTCCAGTCAATCAGGATGTACTGTACTGTACTGTAGAAAACTGATTAGGGAGGATGGAATCATGTAAGACTCTTATGATTTGGAACAACCTGGACTGAAGACCTCTGGCAAGGAATTATTTGCTTTACTTAAAGTATTCCAGTGCAGGGGTTTAGACCGTCGATAACCAGGGGTTAAGCGCAGTGTGATTTAACAGCCTGATGTATGTTTCGAAAAATGCTGAAAAGCAACGTAATGGATCAGCAATTTGACACCCAAAAATAGTGATTTTTTTTGTGCTTACATTTCTCAACAAATGTTTCACCCAGAATCAGCAGGGGTTTAAATAAAATGGGGGATTTTTAAAATACGGTTAAGAACTGAGATTTAAACGACACTGTAAAAATATCTATAAATGTAACTCCAAAATACTTAAAAAATGCTATGTATGTCAAAAAAATGGGTGTAATACCCATACATTATAAGTATTACAGAAGTAAGACATTATGTTAGTTAAAATTATGTAAAAATACGGTTTATTACAATAACAAATTACTGTATCATCTCTAATAGAAAATAAATACATTTTTCATTTTCTAAAATGTGTTTTTGGAGGATTTTTTCAAGAAACCCTTGGAATCACATGCATTTAGACAGTTATAAACTGTAAAAACATGATTACATTTTAGAAAATATTTCTGTACAGTCCGTAAATTTGATAACTATGTCACTGTATATTTGTCGGTAAAGTTCTGGCAACCACAACTTCTGTTTTTTTTTTTTTTTAAAACAGTACAATGTAATATTATATAACCACAATTATTATTAACACAACTTTTTAAATATTTTTAAACACAAACCTTTTAATTAAACTGTAAAAAAAGGTAGTCATGAACCTTAAATATTACAATTTAAATCCAATAATTGTACCGGTTAAAACAATAACCCAGTTTTATAGCATCAAAATATGTAAATTCAACTGTGCAACTGGCAACCACAATTGCTGTTTTTACTGTCAAATTTATAGTTTATTTTTTAATTTATAACACGATAATTTAAATATTACAACCCTGTACTTAAAAATGATGGCCATGAACCATGAATATTTAAATCCTTGTATTGTACAGATATAAACTGTTTTTATTGCAGAAAATACGTTATGAACCTTTAGAAATGACAATACAGTCCTGTAAAACCAATAAAAACACTACCAAATATTTGACGGCAAAGTTCTGGCAAAGTTCAGCTGCCTATTATTTATCGTAAAATGTAAATTTTTACAGTGTACACTGTAAGAATAACAATCTGGATGCATTATTTTAGAAAGAAAGATGAATCGTTTGCCATTGACCTATTTTTGCTGTATTTTTGGCTCGAAGAGTCAGAATCACTGGTTTTAAGATGGCATTGACTCTGTGTTGAGTCAGAACTATGAGACGCTAACCTACAATTTGGATCTGTGAGCCGAATTTAACTGTATGAAGCAACTCTATGAAGTAATCGTAATAATTGGCAAAGAGAAAGTTCAATTTAGTTGAACCTGTAGTCAGATATGACTTCATGATGACCCAGAGTTAAATAAATATTAGCTTTATCTTAGTTCTCGTGTGACGACGAAGAACAAGGTGTGTTCCATCTGTACAAGCCAGTGTGCTGCTGTACTGTAATGAGCTGAGAGCTTCCAGGTCTTATTAAATTGGATTTGTATTTACATTTCTTTTCTGAATGTTAGTGTTTGGTGTCAGGCAATATCTGAGAAATCTGTGCTTGATACCGGTTTAGTGGTCTGAGCATGAGCTGGGTCGTACCAGCCTGAGCAAAGTGAGCCAGAGCGACTGCTGTTCAGTGTTAAGCTGCTGAGTGCTGTCTGTGAGGAATGTGAGATGAGTGAAGAGGTGGAACCACATATACTGCGTACATACAGCACTGTAAGAAAAATAAAGACCTATATCCAACAAGCTGCTAGAGATTACTGTGCACACAACTCAGCAGTTTAGATTTCTCTCAAGCCTCCAGATCACAACACATAGTGATGTTTGTTTAACAACTTTCAGGAGGAGCTATCAGGGCATGTTGCGCATGTCCCTAATCAATTATTCAAGCCATATAGCTTTATATAATTTCGGTGCAGTTTAATATTGGAAAAAAAATATTCTAAGCACTTAACTATTCACTTTTATTTGAAAGAGTAATTGAAGAATCAGTTTTGTATGTGTCAAGCACATACAAACCCAGTGTCTTTCCCACCCACTTCCTGTCTCTCTCCACTGTCCTGACAATCAAAAAAGGTCATTCTTCCCACTCCTGAATCTTTCCCCCTCACCGATATCTCTCGTTCACTCCCCCTGTCCCTTTCAACACCCTCCTGTCCTAATGTAATTAATGCAAACTGGTCCACGAGGGTAAAAATTTTAATAAATAAAAGTAATTCAAGGAGGTTGCTGTAAGTTGATATGTTTGCACCACAAAGATTAGATTTAATGATCTGAGAATATTTAAATATGGCTGCCCACGGCTTCTAGTATGGGTCCCTCCAGAATAATTAACAATAACTCACAATACAGGAATCTGATTGGTGTTTAATTTCTAATGATTTTTCAGAAACATGAAAATATATTAGTGTAAAGTATTGTAAAATAATGTGCTTGTCAATTAACTTTGAAACACATGATTATTTTTCATTAACCAATGAACATCAAAATGTTTATTTTGATGTTTTTTAGGGGGTGGCGACGAGGATGGTGGAGGTTGTTCTTCCCTTCAACTCATTTGACTAATTAGCTAACAACAGATTTAAATTGGACAGCATCTATCTGAGTCTTTGCTTTAGCGCCTGCATCATCATCATTTTGGAAAATCTCCAATTCTTCTGAAATGGCCAAGATCCTGTCAGAATCGGATAAAACCCTAGCCCACCACTGGAATATCGATGAATCCAACCATAAACAAAAAAACAGACATTTTGATGCTGGGAAAGGTTTTTATGACATGCCAATCAGCTGTTCCCTTTTGAGAACCTAAGTCTAGTTGTAGAAGGTCGGCCACTTCCTTCTCAAATCCCATCTGAAATCTCAGGGTTTGTGAGTAAAACTTTTGATTATCTCAAGTTTCTTACAGCTGTGTGGCCTTGAGCACTGCTGGTTGTTGTCGCTGCCATGTTTATAGTACAATAGATGCACTCCGCACCGCACAGGGACCTGGAAAGAAGCTGATGACAGAGAATAAAACAAAGAACACATCGAAAAAATCCTGGATGTCGAGCGGTTTGCAGAAGAGAGAATTGGCTATACGCTATTTCTTTCCTGTTTCCTGTGAGTGCCACCGAGCGGCTCTTTTACGTCCTACTCAAGTCATCAAAAGAGCCAGCTTTTATTGATTAATTTCCTCGCAAAAACAGATCCGATATGGCAATCCTTTTTTTTTGTAGGCACCCATCGTTCAGCCAGATATGTGTGCGCCCTTTGGTGACCATAGTTTTGGAGAAGTAACTAGTAACTTAAAATAATGGACGCAACACTGTTCTTCGCTTAAGTTCATTTCTAGAGTTTGAAATCTATAGCTGCAGGCACAAACTTAAAAGGCTTGTGGTCCTACTTGGATGCATTTGAGCAGCCCACCCCCCAATGGGTGTAGAGAAGGGGAGGAAGGTGGTAAAGCTGATTGGACTAAGTCAATGAGAGGTGGGATGGATCAGCTTATTAGGATGTGGAGAGATAGAAGGATTGATGGGCAGTCACGTCCTGATTACATCTCCCGAAACGTCTTTATCGTTTACCATGTGGTATATTGATCAAAATCAGTGCATGCTACAGTCAGAAAATAGACAAAACTCTTTATTGATGGAAAACGAATTCTCTCCTTCAGGTTGACTTTGAGGATGTTATTGCTGAACCCGCCGGAACCTACAGCTTCGATGGAGTTTGGAAAGCCAGCTTCACTACATTCACTGTGACCAAGTACTGGTGCTATCGGCTACTGACGGCAGTGGTGGGCATCCCTCTGGCTCTGATCTGGGGCATCTTTTTCGCCATCCTCTCCTTCATCCACATCTGGGCTGTGGTACCCTGCGTGAAGAGCTACCTTATCGAGATCCACTGCGTCAGTCGAGTTTACTCCATCTGCGTCCACACTTTCTGCGACCCGCTTTTTGAAGCCATTGGAAAGTGCTTTAGCAATGTCCGTGTCACTGCTACCAAGGTGGTGTAGGGATGGGGTGAAGGAAATGAGCCAGGTGGATTTGGGGTGGGCTGGGGCAAAGGAAATATCCGATCAAGATGAAATTACAAACAGGAACGATGGTAGAGACTTGCCCAATGTTTTAGTGGCTCTATTCTTTGTCTCTGTTCCATGTCCATGAGCTTCGTCTCAGCAATCTTTTGGGTTTAGGGAACATCATTTTCTATGTCAATAGCTATCAACGTAAGAATCCTTTTAAAAGGAGAGTTTATGGAAACTTTCAAATTCTGCCTTTAGTTCTTTAGCATCAAACTACCAAATTTGTAGTTTATGGAATTTTATGTAGAACGGGACTCATTAGTGCATTAGTTTTTGTCCATTTCGGACACATTTACTAGGTTTGATCTAATGACGACATGTGTTGGAAACCAAAATCCCAGTCCATGGCGTTCAACTGCTTTTAGGTGCTAAAATATATTCAAAATGTTTATAGTTATTTTTTCTAGAAATTCTTTCAAAATTGGCCACAGGACACCAACATGTTAACAAAGCACAGTATGAGCTGATCATTTTGGGATGAGACATTTTGGAGCCTATCCATTTACAAAAAAAAGCGAAAAATGTTATTATTATATTTCCATTTATTCTCTCCAATATAGTTAATTATTAAAGCCCTTTTGTTTTACACCGTAGCGTTTTCTGTTCACATTTTTGCTAGTATTTAGCACAAACTAATATTGTTGATTGTGTTCCTGAAGCTGCAGAAGTTATATTACTTTGTGGTGGTCAAGCACAAAACTATCTCAACAAGCACACAGCCAAAACGAAGGATTTTCATGCTACATGCTGCTCTGAGTCGATTGCTTTACAGATGTATGTGATCTAACTGTAAAAAGTAGTCTTTCTTCTTTTTCTCCTGTGTACACAAGAGAGTATCAGAAGTGTTTTGCTGCACAGCGCCTCCTTTAGTCTTAGGAGGATCCTATTCTCAATATTTAACATCATCTGATGACTGGGAGTAATTCTGTATGTTCATGTACATGACGCCAGGAGAAAGGTTTTGGCTCTAAAAAACACTGTACGAGCAGAAAGTGTTTCGGTGTATCACTGTTTACACATGAAACATTAGATATCTAAAGTTTTTGCTCTGTTTAGTAGGGTGCTGTCACCCGTTAGCACTGGGCTTAAGAGCATATAAATGAAATGTTTTGTATGTCTATTTAGAAAAGGGTTGAGGGGATGTGAACACAGAAAAAAAACTGATGTCTAAACTGCCCGTCACACTGCATGTTACCACTGAAAATGGTTTGCCCATATACAGGGCGGGCGAAAGAGAAGCCCTCATTGAACCCTTTGCCAACTCAGCGCATAGTAACAAAGAGACTGTTCCTGACAGACAGGTCATGCTTCAACCAAGAGAATATCTTTACAACTTCCAGAGAGACACCACATGAGGCTAGAAAACCTTGCTTTCGCTTATGAAGAGTCAACTTTTTAACAGACAGCACATTACAGAGCCTTAAAAATGATCTTTTCTTTGTTTTATTTTACATGTTGTTGTTACTAAAGTGAGATCATTGGTGAGTATTTTCATAGCTGTCTGCTTCTGCTGCTGAAATGCAGTATGTAGAGCTTTTTTTATCTGCACGCTCACTGCTATCATTTTTTGTCGACATGCTTTGAATAGTTGCTGTATACTTCATTTTTGCACATTTATAGACATTAGCATTCAATCAATAGTTTGTTTAGACAATGACTAATTATAAATTACCTGTTAATTTTAAAAATAAATTATTCATTTTCCTTCCCGCTTAATCCCTTTCAGGGTCACGGGGGTCTGCTAGAACTCAAGCGCACTAAAACAAATTATTTACTAAATAAGTTGATATATTGTGTTAATTTAATTATATTTTCTCCTCTGCTGTTGTTTTTACTTGGTAATTTCCATTCCCTCCACGTAACTCACTTGATTTTGACTCAAAATAATAATAAGTCCCATGTCCCTTGCATTTAATGAAGCTGAAATACAGATCAAGTGATTTGGTTGCTATGTTAATAAGTTTAGTTGCTATGGAGGAGTCAGTAATGTTCCCTGTGTCAATATGAATAAAATAAACCAACCCCCATGTCTCTATGATTTTCCTAAGCTGAGATAGAGATGTGCTAATTTGGTTTCTATGGAAACACCGTGGAAGAGACATCATGTAATGTTCCCCATGTCACTGCGAGTGAAATAATCCAACCCCAATGTATCTTATCAGTTATCATAGCTGAGATAGATTTTAGACATTTTGGTTGCTAGGATAAACAGTTTGGTTGCTAGGGAACTGTGATATCTCAAAAACATTAAGTTGTTACTATAATTAATGTGAAACTTGGCTGCTTGCATTAAAGAGCATTCTCACTAGGTAAAGCTTGCCTTAAGAAGGAAACAAATACGCTTTAACATTCAAAATAATGAGACTCTATAGTTACTAAAAATAAAGTAATTTTCTTTATATATATAAATGATGTCAGCAAAGCTCTTTAAAATAAATAAAAATGTAAATACTTACAAATACTTAAATAAAAACATTTATTTAAATAATTTGATATATTCCAATTTTTTTTATATTTTGGCTTTATTTTAACTTTGAGTTATTGAAATGTTTTTGAAATACAAAACAAAATATTTTGTCTATTATTATAAATGTATGCTTAACTCAATGAATGACATCATTTTGATTTGGTTTATTAATAAAAACAAGCTTCATCATTATTTGAATTAGTTGATTATGGTAGAAATGAGCTCCTTTTATTTGTTTTACAGTGTCGACACCGTCACAGTCAAACATGGTTAAAATTCAAACATAAAGTTTATACATACAAATTTGTGTTTAAATGAAGTATACACCGGGCTTGAGCGGTTGTTCTCACCGAACATGTTTTTCCATTTCAATACAGTTCTTTCCATAAGAAGCTTGAATAGTTAGTTGACCTGTTAAAACTGTTCTGTGTAAATAACCACTTTAGTCTCTTTTGGGCTGCTTTTGTTTCGCTGTCGATGAGATCATATTTTTATTAATGTTTTTATATGAAAGCTGAAATTCTCTTTCCTTGCTTTTAACTGTAAAATCACATAATGCTGTGCACAATAAAGAAAATTCGATAGAAACAAAACTGTTCTGCATCTTTATTTGCAATTGGTTCAATGCCAGTTCAAAAACAAGATTTTATTCCTTGAGCTAAAATCATTTGATTAAATGGGTTTGGTTTTAAAGCTGCATTTAAAGATCTTTTGCGGTTTTAATGTCTGTGGCCAGGATTTTCTTATTGGAGTAAAAAAAAAAACCCAGAACAATCTGGAACTCATGTTTAAAGTTTAGAGATCAGTGAAGCTCTTTATCTTCATTTATTAATGCATTTTAAAGTGAACCTCGGATGAAAATGCAATGTTAACGTAGTGATGTTTAGGGTAAGAGCATTTACGGTATGTTACATGGTCTGATAAAGGGTTTGAGGTGGTTTGTATGTAAGAAACCTGATTGGCTGTAAGTACAAATATAACCTCCCTCAGATGGTTATATCAAGCAATGCAGAGTTAAAATGATTAACCAATGAGCCAGCGTCATTAAAAAATAAACAATTCACTATATTACTCATCTAAATTATAACAGGATGTGCTCTAATCTACTTCAAAGCAATACTGACGTCCTAAAAACATACATTTTCTTCACACTGAGTGGTCAAAAAAGCTCACAGACTTGACCTCACCAATATGGTGGCTCAATTTGCATGACGTAACCCGATATTGCAGGTCAAACTTCCTCCTGGCTGAACTTTGAGAAAATATGGAAATGGTGAAAGAGGCACCAAACAGTTCAGTTAAATCACTTAAATTAGCAACTTTAACATTTCAGGTGAAAAATGCTTTAAAGGAGCTTGGTCAGGATCATCTTGAGATTTTTACAACTCAAAAGACAGGATGAAAATATACCGGTACTTGTTTCCCAGCTAATGATATGAGAAGACTTGGATGACTGCTAATGGTTTATTCTGCTTTCCAAGTCTCGTTTTTAATACACCAGGATCTGACCCAGGATGGACTCTGTAGGAGGGATTTAAAGCACATTTGAAAAAACACAAAACAGCATTGTGCACTCAAGAAGAGATGACCAAATTGAATGTAAAATAAACACCAAAAATGTGATTATTTGTATGTTTTAAATTAACAAATGTGATGGTATAGTTTTGTGCCTTTTAACAGTTTTCTATTAGTGTAAAAAAATGCAGCAGGGATGTCAAATGATATGGAGTTACCCATTTAATGAGTCTGTAAATTTCACTCCAGTACATGCACACAGCACTGAAGAAGTTTAGCTTGAACACACCAGGAACTGTGGGTAGGTAGGAAACCAGTGGCTTGTTCAAAAGTGGCTTCCAAGAGCTGGTTTTGTTTACCAACTCCACCTTGAGCCATTAGAAACACTTCCCTGCCATTTGCTCAACTCATCCATGAAGAAAAAAGCCACAGGATTTGACTTAGTAATCTCTTGGTAAAGTGTTCATATTGTGATTTTGACATTGTGAAAAATATATTCAGTATAATTAAATATATGCTACAGAAGTGAGTTTTTTTCCCCCTGAAAGGAATTAGTGCTAAATGTTTGCAGAATATAAATGATAGTAAAAAATATATATGAGTGTATGATGTATTGCTTGCAAGAGAGCATATTTTACAACATTATTATGATTATGAAATGAATTTAAAATGGCCTTGTGAGAATAGTCATGTGACCAGGAGGAAAACAAAGGCCAGTGATACTAATCGGCTAAGTGCTGTAAAACTGTATTGAGCGTGTCACTAAAAGTAAAGTTTGAATGCAACTCTGAGCTATTCTTATAAAACCTGCCCAAAATAATGTGGTCAGATCTGTTTTTAACTGAATTTGTTATTCTGAAATAGTCCTAGGTTTGAATCAGAAGTGTGATGTAAATATTGTCTAAAAAACACTTTTTTAAAGCCATAAATCTAACACGTCAGCTCCCATTCCTCTGAATATGTCAAGGGCATAGTTAAATGACTGCTGCTTATGTGCATTAGATTTAAAAGCTCTTTCTCAAATGAATCCTGGCAGGCTGAGCAGTTGTTGGTGGGGTTTAAGAGTAGGATAATATCCAGGTCAGCGCTAACCTGGGTTTTATTTGAATAGAGATCATAAATAAAACCTACGAGAAACCTGCCAGTGGGTAACAAATCAGTTTTATGGTTTATCTGTTATGACCTTTCTTTTTATCACACCTTTTATCAATGAGGTTATAAATCCGAAACCCTTTAATCTTCGTGAGTTGTTTACCACAAGATGGCGGCATTGCGATTTTTTTAACGGCCATTTTTTTTCCCGCGCCACTGTTCAAGGATGCACACCAGGTGGTGTTAGAAAGCAGCTAAAAATAGTTTTAGGCGCCTGAATCACTTGATAAAAAGCCTGTTTCACCCAACATACCATGATACGTTTTTTTCTCTCAAACAAAGGCACAAACCAGAGCATTTTTGTCAAATGCGTCATGCTCCATGGGGCACTGAATGAAAACAGAGTAACATACTGCGGCAGGTGCCGGATGGAGAAACTGCATAGCTGACCAGACAGTCATCAATTCTGAATTTCACAGTTTTACCTTGGAACATTGTAATTTTGTCGGGAACATTGTAAACTTTCCACAAGGTTTTTCCGGGAAAGCTGATTTATAAAGTTGACAAAAATTTAAATCAAGACGCGATGGCAAATTTAAAATGGTAAATTTAGTTGCCCAGCTAACACTTTTCAAGCAACATATCGAAGTTTATCCATGTTTTTTTGTGATAAACGGAGCTAATAATTTTGGTTTAATCAATGTTTGCTGAGGAACCTGCTGTGGAGGTTTAATATTTAAATAAATATAAAATTTAAATATTTTAAAATTTAAAATAATTGTGATACAACAGATATTAGAATCGCCTAAAATAGCCGTATAGAGCAGCCAATCAGAGAACTCCTTTAGCCTACTAGCTGTGACGTATCAGTCAGTTCTCGGCTGCGCTCACCTGAGAGACCCGCTCCATCCAATGGCACGCGCACCGAGGAGTAACGACCCGCAAGGAGAGTACAACAGCGCACCCTTTAAACTGCTCTGACATCCCGTGATTCAGTAACCCGAGAGCACGGAACCTAACTGAGTGATTACGAGTTTACGGAGAGCTGCCTGGGGGAACTTTATAACACTGAGCGGGAAGAATCCCATCACGAGATTGCTGGCATCCGCGCACCGCTAGAGATAAACAGACCGTTAAAAGATGTGAATATTTCCCCTTTCTGTCTCTGACAGGTGTCCTAACTCCACAGGTAAGTGTGCTATGTTCTGGTTTCAGACGTTTTTCTACATATTCAGGTGAATTTGGTCTTAAACCAAACTATCGTCTTGAGTTTGCGAAGTAACACATTTCATGGAACTGTTTGTTGACATTATGTGTCCGTAAACGGTAACCAAGGCAACACTTTACACGTTTGTTTATTTTTTTTGTTCGGTAAAGTATTCGAAAGTGCAGAACCGGTTTCCTTAAATACTTTTTTATTTTTTCTTGGAAAACATACAGTCATGCAAATGAACACGTATTAGTTCTGGGAAATAAATTGAGATGTTTTTTTTTTTTTGAAAGTTTAAAGGGTTGTCTTATCCCCCTGCCGATTTTAAAACTTTTCCCCATAGACCATGGGATTATTTCATCAGTGAGAGACAGAATAACATATTAAGAAAATACTGATTTTGTACCTACACTGAAAAGAAAAGTTTAATTAAACAAAATTTTAAGGCAACCTGCTGCACAGAAACTGTGAGTTTACTCAATTTTGGATGTTATGCCAAAATATTTTTAAATCAGTATTTTTTTGATTATTGAATTTGATATTTCGAGTTATTTAAACTAAACAAGAGAACCACGTGAAATAGTTTGACACAAAGATTTAAAACTCAGTTATCCCAACAAAGCTTTTTGGTAAAGTCCTGCACAATAAAAAAAAGGTTTAATTAACTTAAAGCACTTTTAAATTAACCAAACTTTACCTCGTTTAGTCATTCCAACTGATTTCTCACAGGTCTCCTAACCCTTTAAGTAAACTCATCAGTGCACTTGACTTAACAAGGCAGTTTTGTCAACTCATAAAAATAATTTGTAATTTCATCCACTTAAGTGGAGTAAACTCACAATTCCTTTCCATTTCGTAGCTTGAAAAGTTTAGGTTGAATCAACTTCCTTTTTTTCTGCATGCTTTTTAAAATCTGGAACAAATGGCTAAAGAGCTGTTAAACGAGATTGGGGACTATCCTCTTAAAAATGGTTCTTCATTGGTTCTTTGCAGGTTTGAGGGTGCTATATTGAACCTTTTTGGTTTAAAGAACCCCTAAAGCCTAAACTCTTTGATGGTTTGATTTGGCGCACTTTAGAAGGAGCTGAAGGTTTGAGTTGGCACATGTTGACCTTGAAAGAAAACCAAACATTAAGTTTATTGACTAATCGTTTCTTTTGGGGAAAGTGTTAAAAATCAATAGGGTGTGAAGTGTTTTGAGACATGCATTTAATTTGAACTGGATGATTTTCCAATTTATCCATCTGTTTATGTGATCTTTAAAAGTAGACATGTTGTGTATCTACTTTTCTTTGCCCTCCAAGGCATGAGTGACTGAAAGTCCATCACTTTTGAGGTTAGACTTGCAGCTTGCACTGACATCATTGCACTTAAGTCGCTTAGATAACAGTACGGGTGAATCCCATCTCCTACAGCTCTGCCACTCTCGTCCTCTCAACTTTAAAGCCAACTCCTAGAGGAAAGGCATTTAAGTTACCAATAATAAATCACTTCTCTGGCGTCCACAGCCTACCAGGCTTAATTGAGTTTATCAACCACTCCCTTGAGAACGCAGCCTAAAGTTAGACTTGTCACCGCAGAGCACTCAGAGCAGGATGACTGCTTCACGATTCACTTCTTCTGGTGAGCGGCCACAAAAAATGCTGTCTAAGTCATGAGCAAGCCCTGTTCTGAGTTGTCCTCTTTCTTTTATCCATTGCTTTGTCATATGCCGTGAGTGGTGGGTTATTGAAGCTTCTGCAATCGAAGAGATGTTGTGATATCATTGTTGCAGTGCATGTGGCCAAGATTTACAATTGGCATTTGTTGTTAGAAACAAAAGTAGGGTTTGCGAAGCTCCTTGTGTTTTCTCCATCAATTAGTTCTATTTAGTAACATCCCCTAATTTAAATTCTGAACAACCCACAGTGTCATTATAGATGTCCAAATTAAGAAGAACATACTGCATTTCACCAAACTGTGAATCAACATGGTCAGTAATTTGGTTGGTAATTCACTGGTTGGTGTATATTTCCAGCAAGCATTTTCTCCATTTAAATTGGAGCGTTCTGGCTCCTTTTCAGTGAAAACAACATTTTTACCAGAGAAATCTTTGTATTCGGAAAATGGAAATGATTTAAATGTTCTCAAAAAGCAATCACATAATTTATTGACAAAACAACTTTTTGTTTAATTTTCATTAAAAAACAATAAATATGACCAATGACAGAATAAATTGTGGTTCACTATTGATCATTTTTTTCAAATACCAACACAGTCACACACTCTTCTAGACAGAGCATTGTGGTAAATTATGAACAGTTATTGTGATTGGCTGTCTCTGTAAGGGCTCATGGTTGTTGGGGCAACAGGGCTTGCAAGAGAATTTGCTTTATCAAGTGGTCTACCTTGAGTATCGTAACTTCAGGACTATTGAGTTAACCTGAATATGTAAGAGTTTAACTCTTCCCTACCTGAAAAGAAACTGTCCAATGAAAACTGGTTGTTTTGATGACGTGTCAAAGAGCCGCTCGGTGGTGCTCATCCTACATTTTCATTGTGACTTTGCACAGGAAATATGAATGAAGAAGAAGCACATACGCCACCCGGGAACTGTAAACTTCTCCACCGTAATTCTTGAGGCACGACTGAGGGATTTGTACAATTGGGGACACTCAACTGCTGAAGACCTCATTGTTACATGTGAATGGAGTTTGTTAAATACACGAGTTTGTCACAAAAAGGTTGCTTCTAATAACGTTGAGAAATCAAAGAAAAGAGCATGAATTTCAAACAAACACCATCTTCAGGCAGGGACTATTGCATCAATATTTCCTTGACCCAGAGGAAGGCCACCCAAAGTCATCTGAAGATTCTCGCAAATCTCAATTCGGATTGGTGGGTAGCTGCCTTTACACTGGTGTTGAGTGGTTGAAATTTCTACGATTTATCCTCAAGGATTACCACTTGAATTTAGTGTGACTACCAACTTGTGTCCACCAGCCTTTCTAGCGCCTGTAAGAACACCCCCTAGTGGATTAGATGAAACCCACTAGTTACCTCAGATGAGTCCACTCTAGCATTGACAGACAAAGGTAAAAGGCGCTGAAAATTTAAAGCAAGCAAAACATTATGTGTAGATTGACAATAATGTGGCATAATAATAGGTGGCGTCAAGGTGTCGTAAAAAATTACGTTTATAAAGAGGAAACTCCTTTTTGGAGAAAACAAAGGTAAAACAATGTTTTTAAACATTGGGTTTCATGTTTCCAGCACATTCCACTTTATAAATGCCATTTTGTAAGACGTTAGTTGTTTTCTTGTGGAACGAAACTTGGTAGCCGGCCCACAACCTTTGATCGAGACTTCCTTATAGCATCACCCTGCTCCTAGTCATCATCAACGATTATTAAGTCCACTATTATCCAATGCTGAGTTGCTTTGTCTGTTGTGCTTACAACTGAATGGTGTGCAGTTGTTGGCAGTAAAGATGAAAATTACAATTGGGAGGAATCATCAGGAGATAATTCAAAGAGCCAGAATCAAAAACGAGGGTTTTCTGTTTTAATAAAACAATGTTGTTTTACAACACTGTACTCTTTGGAATGTTACTGACCTTTCAACTAAAGAAGTATATAATTTAAAGTGTAATTATCACCTATTGTGATTTTATGTTCATCAAATTAATGTTAAATTCCTGGATGTAGTTCTAAATAAATGTTTTCTTGTCAATCCACAGAAGAACAAAGATGAAAATTCACTATAGTGAAGCAACTTCTTTCCTCATCATTCTTCAGTCGCTGTTTTGGGGCTTAAATAGTCAATGTGAAGAACCAATCGAAAGCTCCAAACTCGACCTATCTGTGACTTATGACCTCCCTCATTTTGTGTCTGAGACCCCAGTTCAGAAGCTATTGGAAATCAATGGAACAGTCTATGTAGGTGCAACAAATAGGCTTTACGCTCTGTCAAGTGACCTCAGAAGGAAGCATGAGTACAAGACCGGACCAGTACATGAGGGTCCGGACTGCAAAACACCGCCAGATCCATGCAGCGGTTGCAAACACAGCCCTCACAATACCAACACCAACAACACAAACATGGCACTCTTGATGGAAACATTCTATGACCTGGAGCTTTTCAGCTGCGGCTCAGTTGGAAATGGCGTCTGCAGTCGGCACGTTCTAGAGGATAGACCTCTGGGTGCAGAAGTAACCTGTATGTATTCCAAAAAACATGAGAGTAGCAGCCATGGGTGTCCAGACTGTTTGGCCGGACCTTCAGGCACTCAGATCCTCAATGTTGAGAATGACAGTGTCGTCAGGTTCTTTGTCGCAAACTCAGAACTTTCGGACTCAACTGGTCCTCGTCTACACCACACTATTTCGGTTCGGAAGATGAGAGAAACTCAGGATGGCTTTGAGTTCTTTTCAGACCAATCCTTCATGGACTTGGCCCCAGCTTTACGTGGGAACTACCCACTGCACTATGTCTACTCTTTCCAGAGTGGCCACTACGTATACTTTCTTACCGTCCAACGGGAAAGTGGCAGTTCGAATGCCTACCACACGAGAATCATACGCATGTGTTCTTCCGATTCTGAGATCCTACGCTATGTCGAAATGCCCTTTGAGTGCATTTACTCAGAGCGCAGGAGAAAGAAGCGCTCGACTCAGGTGGTGTTTAATGTTCTCCAGGCCGCACATGTGGCCAAGGTGGGCTATGACTTCCAGCAAGAGATGGGACTGAAAGAAGGAGAAGACGTGCTGTTTGCCGCCTTTGCCCGAAGTAAACCGGACTCACATGAGCCCACTTCGAGCTCAGCCGTTTGCCTCATCTCCATCAGAGACATCAATAACTTCTTCAGGGTCTTCATTCAGAAGGGTTACACAAGGAAGCTCTATCACTTTCCAGGACCTGAGGAGAAAACATTAAACCAGGTAAGAGCTTTCAATTTATTTTACAGCTAATGGCGTAATTGCTGACCCTTTCAAAATCCTGTCTGTCAGAGGGCACATTTCATGTCGTAGTCCTCCTAAATCACTGACCCTCCTCATTTTTTTACATATCCATCACCATTCATTGGATCAATCTGTAAATCATGCTGATCAATAAATGACACAATTTAACTGCTGACGACTCCCCGAGGGCCTGTCGATAATGCTGGGCTATTACTTCCAAGGGTTCATTACACAGCATAGTGATAAATCAGATCCACGTAATAAGACAAAGTGGTTAATGTTTAAAGCCAAGGCGATGCAGATGTTAATGAACATGTGTAGATGTCTGGGAACGCACATTTAGCTGAGTCTAACCTGGTTTTTTGATGGTTGTGTTCACACTAGACATCCCAGTGAAGTAGGGGCTATATTGGTTTTGGCTATCGATATGAAATTGTGAACATTGAAAAAAGGGAAGTTTCACCAAATCTGAAGAGCGCAGAAAAAGAAAGGATCCTTATACTAAATGCATGGTTCTCGAATAATCCACCATGGTCCACTTTTTGGATCCAACATGGTCAAAGGGGTAATCACAAGTTTACTAGCCAAACAATATTATCTGATCATTTGTCAACGGTAAGGATTTATTGTCATTCTCAACATCAATATATCTAACGAACATTTTAATATTTTTTTTAAATTAAATAAGCTATAGGCCCAAGAGGTAAATTACCTGTATTTGGCGCTGAACAAATATAAAATGAAATTATTTTAGTGCTGTTTTTAACGCTGGGTGATATGAAAACTTTACAGCTTGAATGAAAATCTATTTTATCTTTAACGTAATATTCAAACACTGTCTCCTGTTTCTTGACCCCCGTGATGACATCCCCTGCGACACACGTGTCGGTTTCTCTATACCATTAGATTTACCTGCCCAACTCTAGCATTGAACCTGTTTACAATACGATCACAAATAAAGTACTATAATGCTGTATTTTGTGTTTGTTTTCAATTTGATTTCAAATAAAATAACAATTAAACCAAATTGTATAATTTTATCTTTTTTGCTTTTTTACATTTTCTTTGTCGTCCGCAGATTTATTTTAAATAGGGGTGAAGTATTTAAATATAAAAAAATTCTAATGATACCTCTAGTTAATGTTGTGAAGGCCACAAGCTAAAAAGCTCTTTGAATCGATATTTGATTAGTTTTTGTTGGGAAAAGCGAATCCAAGAATCCGCTGCCACCTTTACCGTTCCGATTAGCGCACTGTTGGCATACCCTCGCGCATCAAAGTAGTTTATTTGAGAAATATTTTAGTTATAAACTAGATCACTGAGAGGCTAAAGCTATTTACCAACTGCATATTTCATGTTTATCTTTCAGAAACTCTATCTAGCAAAGTATTAACTCCCCTTAGCTTAGCAACTTCGCTTAGCTTAGCTCAAACACTTTTTCTCAGGCGGGGAGGGGCTTTCTGATGATATTTCTGCGCATTGACTATTCACAATAAAAATCAATGGAAATATTTAAATATTATCTGTCCTTGAAGTGACATAGATGACATGCCACCCCCTCCTCTGTTTAATGGTAGGGAAAACACTGCTACTTCTGGCATATTAGCTTTAGGCAACACATGCATTCTCTTTGGCATTCGACGTGTTTATTGCATTTATGGTGTTTTCCATTTGCTCCTTATAAAATGCACCTAGGATTATGGTCAAAGATCAAATATACATATTTATATACATTGTATTTTTCTACATGTTTATATTTTAAATATGTATCTTTTTATGGAATAGTAATATTGTCATTTTTGTGTGTACATGAGGCTTGACACACACACAAGTGCTCAGCGGTTGTGCTCTCAGTTCTCTGAAATGGTCTAAAATCTTTTTCTTGCTGCAGAGACTATTATCACATGTCAAAATAACACCATTCTTTATTAAAGAGGGTTTAAATCTCTGTTTTTAGCATTACGGATGTATTTAAGAGCATATTTTAGTTGTTCATTTCACAAATTACAGATCAAAGCATTTTCTTTAGCCAAAATACGTCATTAGAGTTTCATTATACACAGTATACATGCACATTATAGCGAGATTGCTTACACTTATACCACAAATGGACTAACATGCAGAGAAACATGGCTATAAACACATTCTCTTTTTTGTTTGGTTACAATAATAAAAAAAGCACCTCCTCAGTGTATCTGGGAAGCACCACCTCGCAGATTGTTGCTCCAGTAAAACAGAGTCCGACATTTCATTACATTTTAAAAATACATATAAAAATATAACTCACTCCACTGCAGATGGTTTGCGAAGGTCTGTTTTTTACACAATCACTTTGATTTTGAATCTATGCAGTTTTGTTTAACCAAATCAAGATTGTTCGAGGCAGAATTTGTCAAAATTCCTGAAGGAGCTTCAGATTAAGTGTGGGCTAGTATTAGATTCACAAATATAATGGTCATCCATGTGATACTGGGCCATGATTCTATAATTGCTTGGATTCAACAATGCATGACAAAAGAGATGTTTGAAAATGTTTTTGTTTTATTATCCCTCATATTTAAAGGCCAATTATTTAAACTTTTGTGCAGCACTAGTTCATAATTATTCACAAACTAAATTTCACATGGTTGTTTCTGATTCTCTTACTCCAAGTCTGCGGCAACATAGAGAGAGGTACAATATTCTAACCTTAGATAACTCTATGTTGTCTTATCAGCATCCATACTCCAGGGGAAGCCCAGCACATTTCCCAGCAGGTGCTCTTCAACTGTCTTTAGGTCTTAATTTGGGTCAGAGTTGTGCAGCTGGCCTCATCCCAGAGCCTCGCAACTCTTCAGTCTGGTGTAAATGCTTCAATGCACCAAACTCAATCAGTCCAAACTCACAAAGTGCATTTGTTATCGAAGAGCCTTCCAGACTAAATCGTTCAAGAGGTTTTCAAATATTTTCATTTAGTGGAACCTAACATCTGCAGCTGTGGATGCACAATACACATTTATATTCATGCATTTAGCAAATGTACCCTCTTTAAAAGATGCCCAGGAGTTTTGTTTACGGCAGTTATTGGAGTCAAAAAGAGTTGTTTTGAACTGTTAGCCGAATGGATTTGCGAGTTGGGCATTCCCCCGCCCCGAAACATGACGCTATGTGAAACGAAATGCGATTGGTTGTTTGTCAAATCAGTCGAACGGACTCATGGGCGGGTCTTCACCACAGAAACCTGTAATAGACAGCAGACCACGAGACTTTAGCTGATGTGGTTGGACATAGGTGACGCAGCTAAAACGAGTACAATCCTCAAAGATTGTATTATTGATTATTATTAAAGCAGTATGTTGGTTTTGCGGCGGTCGAAATTTAGCCAAGTATTAGTCCGTATATGGACCGGAGTCCGTCTTTTGAATATTAAAGCCCTAGAGAGTAGTTTTGCTAAAACAATAGGATTTCTGAGGTAGTACGCTGCATTTTTGGGGGTATTAGTCCTGTGTAGATAGAAAGAGATGATCCAGAAACTGTTTAATACTGTTTTTTTTATTTTAATAACTATACATCTACCCCCAGGGTCAAAAATGAATGTCATGTTTTTGGTGCAAAATGACATCGTAATCCAGAGATTTGAATCTTTTGTTTCAATCGCTGTCTTTCAACAAAAATATAACTGTCTGATTTGCTTGTTTCAGAAAATGTTCATTTTGAAAGGTTATTTTTAATAGTTTTGCACATGTGTCTTTCACAAAGTCAATGGTAAACTTTGATGCTACGATTGTGAATAGTGTTAACAGTAGCAGTAATATGTCAAGCAGGATCTTATCATCTTAATTTCCCATAAAACAGCTACAGCCGGTGTCATAAAACAATAAAATATTTGAGATAAATGAGACATATTTGTTTTGCTCAGACAATAGGCTTCATGATTACTTTTCTGTTTCTGGAAAAGACGTTGACTACTAATAAAATAATAAAATGTAATAAAATGAAACTTACATAATGTTTTCAATTGTTACGTTGAATTATTTCTTCATGATTGTTTAATTACCTCTTGTATGAGTACTGGTGTTTTCCAAACCAAAAAGTCTATAAATGTTTACTTTTCTGCCATATCATGACCTGAGCAGGTCTAGATTAATAGCTAGATTACTTCAACATAACAGGAAAACACAACAAAGTTCGGGAGGAGCTTATCAGGAGTAGCAGATTAACAACAAGTGGCTCCACTTGGATCATTGCTACCATACATATGGCAGATACACATTGATATTCGTCCCGGGTGGTGGGGGCAGTTGGGGCATCTGTTCTTGTGTTTGTTAATAAAGATTATTATTAATATAACTATTTATAAGTCACAACCCAGAAAAGCAGAGGGAAGCTGACACTTGAGGTTACATTTAAGGTCAAATTTATCATCAGATTACAATTGATCAGGGTACGACTGGCAAATGCTGATTACTTTAAAATCAAATCTGAAGGTTGATTGATTGCAGCGAGTAATTTAATACGTTTTTGATTGACGGCATTTGAATTATCGGATTAATGACGTTTTTGTTTGAGAAACGTAAAAGCAAGTGGACTGATTTAACATTTTCCCACATGTTTTACTTAGAATGTGTAGATGTTTGTCAGATGTTTTAGTTCTTTGTGCCACATTCAATCATTCTTGGGATTTGGTCATGTAAGGACAGGGCGACGCGCTAATGCTCTGTACTTAACATGAATAAAAAGAGTGCGTGCTGCGGCCTGCTTATGCGCAGATGTGTTTGCTCAAACAGTGGCTGGATCATTTATAGTCCACGGTCTCAACTTCGGGATGTGCAAGATCATGATGAAAGACATGCTGCTTGTTGTGTCCTGCATCTGTTCAGAGGAGCTGCGATAAGCTACCTGCATAACTGTTTTTATACTTACGTATACAACGATGAAAAATGTATTTTATGTGGCCGAGTTGAGGAATGAAGTCACCCTGAATCACTTCTGGCAACGTCAGACCAGCACATGCACGTACACATCACAGACCAACAGCTTTGAGTGTTTTCTTTGAAAGTCAAGACTTTAATGTGAGCTCATGTTGGCAGACTTTCACTTGCTGGAAAGCTTCGTGACTTTGGACTATAATGTTTGCTTAGGGGACTGGACAGCTGGAATCCAGGTGTAAACATCTGCGTTGGCTCATAAAAGCACCTGTCACCTGACTCTCGAGTCTCCTCAAGCTTCTTATGGTTTAAATGTGTGCATTTTATCCAAAGCAACTTATAAAGGGGGGAAAACGACAAAGAACAAAATTCTTTGGCAATGTATTCGAGCAAATTCTGTTTACATTTCAAGAAAAAATAGGTAAATTAAAAAATGACAATCACAAAATAAAGGCGCAACCCGGTAATGCTACAAATGGAAAGGATATTGTTGTTTTATTGTACAGGACAGTACTTCCTGTGGCCACCTGGTGGCACTGTTCTGATATTGGAGGTTGCTGTATCAATATTTTCAAGCATGGGTTCCAAACGCAATGCAAGTTTACTTTCGCTTTCGCAAAAAAACGTGATTTAAACATGTTATTTATTAAACGCATAAGGCTGCAATTTTATTTGTTAATTTCTTTCAATTTTAATTCTGAATACGTTCTTTTGCGCATGATTTTAATATGTAAACCAATCAGAGCTGACCATGTGCACAGAAATGGTGGACATGCCCAATTTTTCTCGTGTGTATGTATGTAGCTTGTTTGAAAAAGCAAAAACAGTTGCCAAAATCGAAAATTCTTTCAAAAAATAGCACTATGATTATTTGGTCCATATTACTCAGCCCTATTTGCAATTTACTGTTTATAGGGAAGCTTTGAATTTCGGCAGCTGCCATGCACACATAGTGTAACGATGTCAAAAAAGCTTTCCAATTTACCATTCCATATGCCTCAAGATAAGACTCCTGGAGCTTGGAGATGAACAGATAAAATCTAAAACGGTCAAATTACATTTAGTGAATTTACCAAATTAACCACGGAATGAAATATGTACCTCAAAATAATTATTTTGTCCGTGTATACATCGAAATGTAAATAAGTGGCATGGCAAAAAAACAAGTGCATTTTTTCACATACTTGCCATTGTAATGCAGTCCTGGTCCTGAAGTCCGATATCTGTGTGTGGGTTCTGATCCGGTTTAACAATCAATTCTGGAACCAGCTACTTGCTTCAATATCGATGTTGTTTGTTATTGCATTTTTGAACGATTACAAAAAATATTTGTATTGATGCCTCGGATGTATAGCATTTTGTAAAAACAGGCCACGGAGTTTTAGTATTTTGGGCAACATAGAGATAAATCTATTGAAATGTGTGAAATGCTTTTACTTTGAGGTGCTTTATAAAAGTTGGGAACAGAACATTTAGATTTTCCTTAAACCTTCTTTTGTGCTAAAGAAAAATGACACTTTGAAAAAAAAACTCTTAATTTAATGGTGGTATAAATGGATGAGAACTTTAAAACTAATATGTTACAATATTAAAAATTCCCAGAAATGACAGTTTGTCCCCACAATGCATGTGTTTGCCTTAACGCCCCAATAAAGCAGTAAAACACACAACTGATAAAATCCAGCGCTAACAATCTGTCTTTTGAGACGAACCACACATACAAACACACGCTTTGCAAGGCCCTCCACCAGTTTTACTGCACCACTGTACCTTTTCGTTGCTGTGATGACTGTTCAATATTTAACACCGCCTTCGGGCTGCTGCTCAGAAACATGTGTAAGTGTCAGGTGAAGGAAAGGATTGCTTTGGTAAGACCGATGAGTCAGTGGCCCAGATTCCACCATTCCTTGACTTCCTCATTTTTAACTCCCGGTGTAATTTCCTCCTCTTTGGCTCCCTGAGCAAGAGGTTTCATTAAAGATCTCACTGTGAAACCTCCATGTAAGGTTCAAGACATCCTAAATCAAGTAGTCGCTGGAGCGTTTAATGAGGAGGGTCAGGTTGGACATTCAATCAGCCCACAACACTAAAGCTGACCGATCCAAACTAATCGTTCAGTGCAGTTCAAAGAACTTTACTAATCGTTTTGGCTAACACAGCAGGGACCACAAATAAACAGGGGACTTCTTGAACTCAACCTCCCCCACTAAGTGAAAAAAGGCATTTACGCTGCACTGACTCGGTGCTAATGCCAGCACAATGGGTCCATGGGATGCAGGCTTGAGTGAATGTGTGCTTAAGTAATGGAACGGACTGAATTGGCGAGTTCTACTTTATCTTCCGCTGAGAACTCAACAATGCACCGCAAATACAAGCTTATCAGTTGCTGCACCTCCACCTTTCAGCATGTCAGTCAGATGTTCTTAAGCTTTTCTACCAGTTGACTTTACCTGAAAATAAAGCAAGCTTTTACCAGTGACTAGTGAGGTTTCTGGGGATTGACGTGCAGTGTAATGAAGTAAACTTGTCAGTTGTACAGAGGTTGAAGCCTTGGAAAAGATTCAACAAATATCTTAAATATTCCTACCCCTTAGCTCTTCCTCTTCACATACCTTTTGGTCTTTGAAAACAAGTGCTAATAGGGTTGAAACACACACAAAAATTTGGAATTTTTGGAATAAACTCCGTGGTAGTTAAAATCAACTCAATCTGATTGTACATGTGAGACTGTCAGATTTACTCCGGTACAGAGTTAACTTAACTCCAATAATTTAGTTACATTTGTAACACTTTGTAAGTAAATTGTTTTTTAACACTGTGAAAGTGAACACAATTTTAGAGTAAACTCTACTTGTGCAGTCAAGTTGAAAATGTACTCTTTCTAGTGTATGAAAAAACATATTTCCAGTGTTAAAACTAGATGGCTTGAGTTGGTGTACAAACTTTTGTAATTGAAATTTAGTTTTTAAAAGTGCCATTTCAAATTATGTTCATTACGAAAATGGAACAGTTGCCAAAGTTGAATTTTTGGTTGCTATGGTGCAGTCAGTGACATCATACAAAATTTCCCATGTCAATATGAGTTGTATAAAACAAGCCCTATGTCGCTATGATTTTTTTTTGCTGAAATAGTGATATGCCAAAATGGTTGCTAAGGTGAACAATCAGGTTGCTATGGAGGGGTCAGTGATGTCATGTTATATGATAAGTTGTTCCCTTTATACGTTTCTTATATATATATATATATATATATATATATATATATATATATATATATATATATATAATATCTATAATTTACCAAAGCTAAGATAAGAGGTTCATCAAATTGACTTGCTTTCTAGGGAGCAGTCAATGATGTCATAAATGTTTTCATTTGTTACAATGATTTGCATAAAAACATTTATTTGAATGGCCTTTATAACTAAATGGTAAATTCTTACCCCCTTCTGTAGTTCAAATACTTTTGCACAGTGCTTGGTATGTTCTTGCACAAGTGTCTGTTTGAAGTTTCCACAAGTTTCTCGGGCTATTGATGATCAGTAGCTGCTGCTTGTTCTAATTGGTTGATCATACTCCTGATAATCTGATAATCTTACAAAATCCTTGACTTTGAGCAAGTGTTTGCTATACGAATTGATGCTGGTTGAAAGCAAAAGGTATTTAGATTTGTATATTTATTTTGTACAAGACTTTGTATTTTGTAAATGTAACAAAAACAAAATCTTTATAATTCTGAAAGAAATACTGTATACATTAAAGTATGTTTTACAAAAGTATTTCAAAATGGCTGCTATTTACAAACTATATCCTCTCTCATATGCTGTTTCGACACTATTTAATGTTAGCATTTTGCTAATTTAAGACTCATTCGCATCACATGAATTGTGTTGTCAAAATTATTCTCAATTTAACCTAGTGTTCAATTTGTCATGCAGCACTGGAGTTATTACATCTGACCACTAGAGTTAGCAAGTCCATCATTCCAATCTTTCCCAGCCAGTTCCATAGCCTGACTGACACTTAATAAAAAGCATGCCACACGTTTGAAAAAAAGAGTATTTTTCTTTTAGTAAAGACCTTGATCTTTGCTCAGAACATGGAGATTTGGTAAAGGACCAAGTCAACAGAAGAGTTTCATCATTGTGTATCTTCTTAGTGTCACACTGGTTCATGCCAGTATCTGATAAGAAGCTTCAAATAGAGTTTTAATATGTCACAACCTTACGGTCATCCTAAGAACAAGTTCTCCTAAAATGTAGATTATGCATAGAATATACCATATTATTCAAATATATACGACAGACTGTATCAAGTCTTACAGCAAGAAATATTCCATTTATTTCAAAGGACCCAAGTCTTCTCACAGCATCATGCGTGGAGATAAATTTGGTAAAATTAGGAACAGAAAAGGCGCTTTGAACAGTTCCCAAAATAAAGCTCTTGTGTCTGATCAACCCTGTCAGAGGAACGTTTTGCTCCATCTGACATGTGAGCAGGCATAAGGTGATGACAAAAAATAGCCTTTAGAGTGAAGGTTGGCCTTTTTCTTTCCCGAAGAGCTGGATTTGATCTCTTCTCAAAGCGTGCGGGTTTTAATTTAGCGTTTAACAGATTAATGCTCATTGTAGTGTATCGTTTTTTATCCACGGACTGTAGACGACAGTGATGCTTTGAGAGTTATCATCCTGTCTTCCTTAATGAATGGGAATTTCCACTAATGCTTTGAATGGATCCATGCTGTATGAGTAAATAATGACAGATCTTGGCGCTTCTAGAATGGACTCTGCACTAAATTATCTATGTTTGCTTGTGTCTCTGGATCTAATTGAATGGATGAGCATCGTTTCCTAGCATAATGTTCCATGCACGTCAATAGAATGGTGGCTCACTCACTCATGTTTCGTTATCATAGTTTCACCGTGTAGCATTAGCAGGAGACGGACATTTTAGATGGATTGCATTTTATTTTAGTTTCATTTCGAGACCCTCAAAAATATGCAGAAAGCCACTTAACAATAATACTCTGAGCAATTAAGATTCGTAATAGCTAGCTTGAGGTTTTACATTTATATTCAACTTTGTTTTATTGAACTTTTTTTAAAATGAAACCAAACTTTTCCAGACCAGTTTAGGTTTGTGGGAAGCTGTAGAAGTAAAATAGGAAAATGACAAAAGAGGGTCTTCAAGTGGCTTTTGGTGTTTGTGGGAACAGCTACAGGTAGGTATTAGCACATCAGCAGACTGGCACCAGTACTGCTTGGTGACTGCCAGCCTCTAATCCCACATTATTGTCATCTTCTCTAATTCTCCCCAGACTACTGACCTTTTTGACCCGGTAATCCAAGAAAGGCACATAAACAGAAGAATCAGGTTGCGTTGCGTCGTGCCTTTTTGGTGCACAGGTGGGGCACACAACAACTTTACACATAAACATACTGAACATTAGCGAAAACCTGATGAGGTCAGAGGTTACATTATTTTCATCAGGAAGCAGCTGATGGATGGCAGCATGGAAAATAACGTTCCTGGAAACTTCACATAGACTGCATGAACTTACAAGTGTATCAGGGCCTGAGGGTTTACAGAAAGTGTGTGAAGGTGACTTTTGGTCATGCAGATCTCATTTCACTTATATCAAGCATTTTTGGGGAGATGCCAAAGGCCACCAAGCTATAAAGCACAAAAAGGTGGGGCCCGGTAACCCAATCACCTCAGTATTATGTCTCATACAAAGAGCGCGGCTTTAAGTGTCAAAAAAGAGTTCCACCGGGACGTTTTTATGGTATATTTGTCTGCATTCTTTGAAATAAATACTCGACTATTTGAAGTAGTACCAAGCTGGATAATCTCATACTCTCCTCCAATGACCACTTGCTGGTTAGATAACCCAGTAGAATTTTTAAATAGGATCCCTTAAATCCTTAGATGTTTTTTTCTAATGTAGGCGTGGTTCTTGTAATGACATTACCAATTGCCAATCATTGGCTGCCATCTGCTTTATCACTTTATTGGCCACTTTCTACCTAACCTTCTATAGCATATTCACGTCAGTTCTGCCTTTCAGTGTAATACCATTACCGTTAGATTATTGTGAAAAATCCATATCTAGCCAAGAACATAGCTTCCAGTTTTACCATAGTTCACTGAACTTTTTGTCGGCCATTTTGAATCTTTTTTTTTGGGAGATGTTGTGCCAAGATGAATCTGAAGCTGTAACTCTGCAACAATTTTACAAATTGGCACCAAACTTGGTGTGAATCATCAGTACCTATTGCTAACTCTAAAACATCAGTTGCTAACAGCGTCACCTAATGTTTAAAAATTATAGACATTTTAATAATGTTCAAACCATTTTAATATAATGGTCTGAATTCAGTTCCACAAGAACAAAGACATGTGTCAGGTTAATTGATTACTTTAAAATCCTTTTAGGGAATGAATGTATGAGGGAATGTGTGTGTTGTCCAGCCATACAGGTGACCTGGCTGAGACCTTTTGCCTGAAGTGTGAGGGTCGATGGCCACAAGCAGAACCCTGTAACAAATAATAGGACGAAGCAAGCAAAGATACCAAAATGTCGTTGTTTTTTTTGTCCAGTGCTATTCCCGCTTATGTTTTGCTTGCTAAAAATTTGGCCCTGTTTCACTGCTTTGCAGTTATATTTAGATTTAAATTCTGTCAACAGGGACTAATTGAGGTTTTCTGGTAGTTGGGTGATAGTCGTAATCATAGGCCTCGTTATGGTGGTGTCTTTTGATGTTCTTCCGCTCTTTGAAGTGATTTTTTTTAGCTGAAAGTAAGTATCTGCTGTGAGACTTAAGTTATGGAAGAGAAACTGGAATGATCAACCACCTTCGAATTTAGCGTAAAACTGTTAAGTGTAGGTTGATATTTTAGCAGAGTTCCTGAATTCGTGTCTACTCTATTCAATGGAAAATTGCAAGCTGAACGGGCGTCGCCATGTTATGTGTTTAAAAAGTCCCCTATGGTTTGACCAAATGGATTTGTTGCATTTTACTTGAAACAAGCTTATCATGCTTTGAAAAAAAATACACAGTTGAGAAAAAGTGAGGCATATTTTGGAGGTAATGTTTTTTTAATTTGAAACAAAACTCTTGTTTATTGGTTACACCTGTTCCTCATTGTCTTGATAGTATTCACCTGTAGTTCCCTAGTTACCCTACTTACAAAAGCTTTACTTTTCCACAGTCTCATGCCAGTTGTACTGGTTTCAACGTCTCTATTTAATACTTTTTTTTCGTGGTTCCAACATCTCCTTTGTTTTCTAGCTCTTATCTGGCTTCAATGATCCTCTTCACCTTCAGGGTTCTATTTGAGTTATATTCTTTGTTCCTGATGTTGATTTCTGTTTATCATCTGTGTTATTCAGCAGTCAGATGGAGGTCTAGAATGTTTTTTAATGTTTAGAAACAATAATCAATTTTAAATGGTTGTGTTCAAAACCAAATTTTGGAGAAACTCTAGGGAGCTGTTTGTTTTAAACCCAACATTCCAACCTTTACCTTTTATGAAAAATGCATTTAAATCTCTAAGGCTTAGTAGTGGTCCCACGTTTAGTTGGTCTACGTTAAACAATATACAGCTTATTAAGCTGTTATGAGTGGGTTTTTTTTTAACATTGAGACTGACCTTGAATATTACATTACCCATGCACCACGTAAAGTTACAGAATGCATCAAATGCTGCGGATTGAGACGAACTTGTTCTGAACTCTTTAATAAATGACAAAAACCGCGCTGCAAGACTCCTTGCCGATGGGGGAGCTTCATGATCAGAGCAAGCTTGTCAAAACACAGGCCAGGCTTTCAAATTTACCCTTGATCCACACAATACTATGAACTAAGCAGGGGAGATCTTCTTTTCTAAACACACACCAAAACGTGAAGTTTATTTGCAATGAAAACAACCTCTCTTTCAGATAGGGGCGTGCTCATCTTTGGGGAGCCTGGCCATCAATTCTAAAGCATGGTGCTTCGTTTCTTACTCAAGCAGTCCAAGACACATCAAAGGAACCACGTGTTCAGTATGATGATTTCGCCGACCACTTTATTAAACACGTGTCTCACTCTTTTTGTCACTCTCTCAATAAAGGCCTGAAGGGATCGGATAAGCGGACCTGTAATCCCTTTTCGGATTCACTGGTTTTCCACCTGTATAGCAATTTTGTGCCCCTGAGCCAACCCACTCGGGCCTGTAATGAGAGCAGGGCCCAGCGCTCCATCGGTCTGATTTATCATCGACTTGTATTGTTCTCCTCATCTTCAAAGCAGCCCATTGAGACATGCCCTCCAAACAAAGCTGTTGCACACAGCTTTGCCCCTGACTCACGCCTCTCACTTGTTTCGGTGAATAAAGAGGGCTAGAAAGAGACACTTTTCAGTCATGGGATGGAATGTCGTTTTATGCCCCTGTGGATTTCCATGGGTGTTTTTGGTGTTACTGTGTAACAATATGCCATCTGAAAAGATTGGAGTGAGAAGGGTGTTAATCATTAACTGCCGGCTCGCTGTACTCCACTTTAGTCATGGTCTGTGGTGCCAGGGTCTAGTTTCATTAATTATTAATGACTTCTTTACTTTCTTACTCCACTCCATGACCCTTTGAGCTTGACCAACAGAGTTGACCTCTGGTGCTATCCTTATTCTCAATACCTCACAATTAGGTCTGTAGGAGTATATAACAATAAATAATTGAAGGAATCAGAAATTATTCATTATTATTTTATTTTAGGTTCCTGTGCAATGTTTCATTGTATCTGAACAGTCAAATATGGATTGGTTTAGGGTAGAAATGTTAAAGTGAACCAGTTTTCTGTTTTTTAATGAGTCTCCTTGTTTTTCAGAGTTCCATGATACAATTACATTTGGTTCCAAAATGGTATAAATCAATAAATATAAAATTGAGACAGATGTTCCCCAAGAAAGGGTTTGCTTACAAATTAATAATGTTTCAAACGGTATTAGATTACAATGAGTCTCTATTACTATACAAAAAATTACATTTTGATTAATACAATGACCGAATACTACAATAAATGAGTAGATGGCTAAAATATGCATGCAAACTTTGATGTTGGCTTGTAATAGTGTCGTTTCAAACTTTTTTTAATTGTTAGAAAATGTCAAGAGATAAAGATATGCCAAATTGGTCGCTATGGTAAAAAGACTGGTTGTTATGGAGGTGTCTGTGACATAATATAATGTTTCCCGTGTAAATATGAGTAAAATGAACCAACCCCAATGTCTCTATGATTTTCCCAGGCTGAGATAGAGCCATGCCAAATTGGTTGCTATTGGTGGATATGGAGAGGTCAGTGACATAATAAAGTTCTCTTTTTTGCTTTAAGTTATATAAACCAACTCCCTTGTCTCAATTATTTTTCAAAGCTGAGATAGAGTTTTAAGAATTTGGTTGATGGGGTAACAGTTTGGTTGTTATGGAGTGGTCTGTGATGTCATTAACATGTTTCCATAGTGGCTACTTTTGGATGGCTTTCGATTCCTCCCCACGGATGAAACGAGCACGGGCTCATCGATATTTTACCACTTTAAAAAAATCTGCTTTGCAGAATGGATATATTGCATTTTGCTTAAAATAAGTGCTGGCGTTTGTCAAGTATTTTAAAAAAAGCAAGGACACTTATCATAAATATACAAGTTTTGTCTTAAAACAACGACGACTTTGAAAAGAGGACAAAGGTGAAGCTCTTTTTATTGGGTACACATATGTCTCATCGTCTTGATTGTATTCACCTGTCTTTCTCTAGTTTTCTCACTGTGCATAAAACCTTTACTTCTTCAAAGTTCCAGTGATATCTGGTCCAATGTCTAAATTTTCTTTTTTTTACTAGGGATCAGTTTTTTTCCCCTTTGAGTCATTTGATTATGAATATCTGCCGATACTGTGTCCAGATCTGTATGACGTCATCACCTCATTTGCATAAACCCCAAGTGACATTCGTGAAATAAATCCTCAAACAAAGTCACTAAAGGTCACCAGTAAAAACCTGCAAAAGTCACTAAATCTACAATTAACGTTGTTAAGTTGGCAACAGGGTACATGTCTGAGTCCTGATCTGGAAGTGACATCTGATTCTGATCGAGTCTGATCGAGTCTTCACACTCACCATGTGATTGGGGCTGATCCCTAGTTAACCTGTGTTCCTGGTGTTTGTTACAGTCAATCATCTGTGTTTTACTAGGCTCAGATCTCCATACCTCCTCGTCTGTGGTATAGCACGTGCAACAGAGATCTGATTTGTCCTCTGAGCCATTTTTTAAAGATCATTTTTGGGCTTTTTACCTCATTATTATGAACAGATAGGACACTTTCTAAAACCTAGGGAAAGGTGGAGAGAGAGACACAGAGGGGTGATGGATGGGAAATGACACAGAGTTCAGGACTCTAACCTCAGAAAAGTCACCTTACCCCAACATGCTGTTTATGTGGAACTCCCTAACCCCTACACCACCAAAGCTCAATTTCTGAGCCAAAACTATATAGGTCCTGTGCTGATAAAAAATAGAGTGATTTTTGAGATAAATGTGTAGGAGTAAATGTGAAGTTGGTTATTATCATGCAGATGTGGGCGTGTCTAAATACGATTTTCTATACTAACTTCAGCATTTTCAATGCTGGCTTCAAGAAGTCATTAAACATTTTGAGTTCTGGAGTTATTTCATCAGCTTTATTTCTTTTCTAAAGGGATGTTTAAATAATATTATTATCCACCAGTCTTGATGGATATGGTTGTGGTGGAACATAATGTCAGTTATTTTTACAAACTAATCAATAATCTTATCCGATGATGACCTGGTCAGAAAAGATCTCCAGTTCTATTGACACGGAGCATTGTGAATGACGTAACTCCATACACTGCAATTACTTGAAAAAATAATTATATTAAAGTTTCTTGTCCATACTCAGTACAGGGGAAAGTGATACTGATGGGTTCTGAAGTTGGCTGCTTTATCACCTATGAAAGTTCCAAAACTCCAGGTTGTAGTGATCACAGCCAAACAAAGCTGGCATCAATCAGAGCTCTAGCTGAGCAACTGAAAGCCCAGCATTCCCTGCAGTTTCCCACGAATTCCTGCCATCTGTGAACCCAGCCGTCAAAATGAAGCAAGGATGATCCAAAGTCCTTGGACAAAACATCCACTTGCACTGGTCAGGATGGAACTGTAGATACTGAGCTTAGCAAGAGAACTTAAAGTCCCTCTTTTCCTCTCAAATTTGAGGTCGAAATGAAATTTTAAAGAATTCTTCCCTTCGAATGTTTGGTGTCAGATGAAGTCTTCTGTTTTTATTTCCAGAGCTTTGCGAGTGATTCCTTCAGCTGTGGGAAACATGATGTCGGCTATCGGCTCGAAGTTACAAGCACTAACCCACGCCGAGACTACTTCCATGGACGCTTCCGGGATGTTCTTCTCACGTCCATCGCCGTTGTGCCGATTCAAAGCCACACAGTGGTCAGTCTTGGTACTGCAGAGGGCCGAGTCATACAGGTGAGGGATTTTAACTTTAACTTTGCTTTCAGGCGGCTTTGTGGGCCTTGAGATATCATTTGAAGTATTGGTCTGTAGATTTTAACTAGAAGTTAAATAGAAAATCTTGAAAGTGTTCCGTTAATGTGAAGGTGCTGGAAGCAAGGTGTAAGAATGTATCATAGCAAATGCTTCTTTATCAGCTTCTTTATTTACAACGTCGCTTTTCCAACAATGGTCATTTTGGAATGCTAGAATGGATGCAAAGATATTTCATTCAACAAATTTGTGTCATTAAATACAAAACGTTACATACATTAGGCATTAATTATTAAGAGAAATAAGCAAAAATAAATTTTCTGGAGCAGAAGGAGAAGGGGTGGAGTGTGATTCATTGTATGTATATGATACATTTGTCACATTGGTCTGGTCCACACCAGAGGTTAAATCAAGTCAAGGCAGGGCAAGTCTGAGTCAAGTCCCAGGTCAAAGCAGGGTACGTCCGAGTCAAGTCCCAAGTCAATACAGTGCAAGTATGAGTCAAGTCCCAAGTCCTTGCTGGCTAAGTTTGTGTCAAGGCATGGCAATTTTAAGTCATGTCCCAAATCAAGGCAGGGTAATTCCGAGTCAAGTCCCAAGTCAAGGCCGGACAAGTCTGAGTCAAGTCCCAAGTCAATGCAGTGCGAGTCTAAGTCAAGTCCCAAGTCCTTGCAGGCCAAGTCTGTGTCAAGTCCCAAGTCAATGCAGTGCAAGTCTGTCAAGCCCAAAATTCTTGCAGGCCAAGTCTGTGTCAAGTCCCAAGTCAAAGCAGGGCAACTCAAAGTGAAGTCCCAAATCAAGGCAGGGCAAGTCCCAAGTCAGTGCAGAGCAAGTCAGAGTCAAGTACCAAATCAAGGCAGGGCAAGTCCGAGTCAAGTCCCAAATCAAGGCAGGGCAATTCCGAGTCAAGTCCCAAATCAAGGTACAGCAAGTGCGTGAGTCAAGTCTGTGTTGCAGGAAATTTACTGCATTACAGACACCAGGAACAAAGGATATGACTCATGGAGAACACAGAAGTTGAAGGGGAATATTGAAGCCAGACAAAAAAGGAGAAGTAGATATTAGAGCTAGAAAACTACGAAGATTATGAAAAAGTTGAAACCAGTATCATTGATATTTTCACTGTTAAACATGGTGATTTCCCTTTTGGGGGTGTTTTTCTACCAAAAAGCAAGTACATCTGCTGTGCAATGCACGGACAAATCTTCGGTGGGAACTTCTTTCCATTAATTGGATCCATATATTGTGGATGAGTTTCCGAGTCTGTGTATCAAAAGAGAGGCTCAAGGTCCTTGTGGTGCTTAGCCAAACCAGACCTTAATCCAATAGGAAATTTGGAACTGAATGGTGGAACAACAATCCACCTGAAATGTGTACAAATCTCCAAAACTTTTTCTAAATGCATTTTCTCCTAAACTAAACTTATATATTTGGTGATTTTAGTCAAAGATCTTTGAGGAAGTATTTTTTTTCCTGAAAATGGTGATTCGTTTTGAGTCATAAAGTCAAACACTCTTTCAGGATATTACAACATTAGCTCAGAATGAAGGAAAATGCAGGTGTTCGTGGCAGGTTGGGAAATACACTTTGTCCTGTTTGCCTTTGAGTGACCGTTGACCACTGAGAGGTACCACCTGAAACAGGAGACAAGCTGAAAAACTACCAAGGCTTGTCCATTGTGCATAAAGGGCATCAATCCAAATATTATGAAGCATGAGCTTGAGAGTTGAGGCTATTTTTTCATGGAAGTGTTAGCTAGAGATTTGTGGTATTTAATAAATAGCGTAAGAAAACGTGACAGCTGCACGGAAGCGTGGCGGAGGAAACCAGCGCTACCTTAATAGTAAGCACTGAGCTTCGATGACACGTCCTCACAGGGTATTTTCTTGGAGCGGCTGCAGCTGTCGTTTTCTCTCTTTCTTTTTACATTTTTCCCCAATCAACTTTTTCTCGTCTCAGTTGTCTGGCTGTTGAGGCCTGGTGAGGGGTGAGTGCTGGTCCAGCTGTCCCATTTGAGAGAGAACATTTTTTTTTCCAAAGACAAAGAGAGTGGGTGAGTGGTTAAGAGGCCTTGACAATGAGAATGGAAAAAAACTGATGAAGGAGAATAAATTATGGAATGCAAGTAAGCTGTGGGTTATTGTGTGAATGAATGTTCCAAGAGCCCCACAAGCATTTTAAAAGGTTAAAAGAGCAGCCTGGTGTGTCCCAGTGGCCCTTATTCTGTCAGAGGAAGTGCTCCCGATCAGCCACACTCTCTGTGAGAAAAACTCAACACCTTGGCTGCTGTTTGTGAGCAGGACTTCCCTTACACTCACAATGAGCTGTATTTCACACGGTTATTAAGGTTTGGCGGTGTGTGTTTTTCCCTAGAGTGTCTAACATTTCTCCTTCAATAACGCCTCCATTTGTAGCCATTTCCAGCCATCGCAGGCTTAATTGAGCTTGACTTAGCTCGGTTGCCTCTGGGACTACAAAGTCTTTTATGGCTTAAGTCCACTAGAAACTTCCTAGGCCATGCAAAACTCAACAAATAGGTTCTGAATGAACTACATACGTAAATAAAGATTGATTTCAACTGGTAAGGGAACAGAAAATGCTAAAAGTTATATACTGATTTGAGAGAAATAAGTATTTGACCCCTTATGACGTAGCACTTAGTGACATGTTAACAGTCACTTAAAGGATTATATTTACAGAATTCACTGTTGTTGTCGTAGGGGTGTGACACTTTATCATGTTGGCTTGTCAGAGTTCTCAAAGTTCCCTAGCAACCAACTGTTTATCCTAGCAACCATTTTCGTAGAACTCTATCTCAGTGTAGGACAGTAATTGAGACTGGGGGTTTGTTTATACAACTATAGAATTTTGAGTCAAAAGGGCCACATTTTTATGTCACTGGCCCCTCCATCGCAACCAGACTGTTTACCATAGCAACCAATTTGGCATATATCTAGCTCAGCTTAGGAAATTAATTGAGACATAACGGTTGGTTTATCTAGCTTAGAGTCAAAAGGGGGACATTATTTTATCTCACTGGCCCCTCCATATCAACCAGACTTTTTACCCTAGCAATCTATTTGGCATTTGTCTATCTCAGCTTAGGAAAATAATAGGAACACTATTTCGCTCTATAGCAACTAAACATTTGCCCTAGCAACCAAATCAGTAGATCTGTATCTTAGCTTCAGAAAATATTAGGAATGTTGGACCTGGTTTATATCACTCAAAGGGAGAAGGGTAAATTACATAATTGATTCCACCCTAGAAACCAGATTGTTTACCTTAGCAACCGATTCAAAAGGTCTATAGCTTAGCACTCGTATTTTAATAACATTTTTTCAAAAGATTCTGAACAACACTTTTACAAGCCAACATCAAAGTTTGCATGCAACAATTATTTATCAAGTTATTTATTATTATAATAAACTTTGTTAAAATTCTTGCCGTTAATAAGGTTCAAATCATGCAGCTTATTAAGAAATGGTGTGCTATTACTTTTGGTACAGCTGGCATATTTATATTAAATTTGTAAAAATGTAAAATGTCCCATCGGTATCAATGGTAGAGAGAATCTGAATGCTACAACAGATCAGTTTTCAAAACCTTCTACCAATGATATCTTTACAGCGATTTATTTTTAATAACTGCTTCAATTTCTTTAACAAGTTCACAGTGTTTAAATTTAAATATTATAAGCTTCTTAAAAAACATACTCTTAGGTATCCCATAAAGTATGCTTCTGTGGCACCATCTGAAATGAATATCTGCAACTATTATGTTTATATGCAATTAGACATTGAAATGAATAAGGCTTTTTAAACAGACTTGGCTAATTAATTGGGATATAATTAATCATAACAGTGCACTGTAGCGAACGAAAAAGAAATTTGAAGTCATAGTAATGACATGCTTTCTAGTAACAGATGCCCTGCGCTCATAGCCTTGGGCTAGTAATGATGTGATCCACTGATGCTAATGGAGAACGAGCGCTGCTCTCGTATAGACTGTCACAGAGGCCTGTAATTGCAACGTAAGCATGATAAATGTTAGTCCAGGTGTGTGGATGGAGTTCCAACACCTCTCAACATGCTGGATAGACAGAGGCCTGTACATCTGCTTTCGCCTGCGGCCCTGAGCTTTTGTCTCTTTCCTAAACCACAGTCATCACAGTTCAGCTTGTCAGTCTCTGCCCTGAAAGACAGAGACACTGCTTATTACACTATCCATAGTCCTGAACACACTCAGCCTTTCCCAAGGAAAGTTCCAGACGGGATCTGTAATTTGATGTTTTATAACCTGGTACTGTAGGAAAAAATAACAGGGGTTCACTCCAATTGCAGCTCATGCTTAAAGGGGTCATGGACTGATTTATTCTCTATCTTTGTACTGCGCCGCGAATAGGCACTTTGCATTTTTACATAAAATACATGCAAGTTTGAAGAAAATACGTTTTGTTGGTTCAGTCTCAGTAGCGCGTTGACTGAATCCTCAAGGTGAATCATTCACTGCGCTGATTGGACACTTCAAAAAGGAGTCAGGTCAAAATAGTGGCTGTTTTAATAGAACCATACAAGTTTAAGCTAAAGTCTGAACATGAGTAGGAAGAAAATTATGTTTTCCAGTAGTTGAAAAAGAAGTTTGGTTGTCAAACGATGGCTTGAGACACCATAAAGATACTCTCTACTCTGTGCCTATCTGCTGGTACCTATCTTCTGTTGTTCACACCATATACTAAGACACTGAAATGTTTCAAGCATTACTCAAGATTTACTCTTGAGGGTTTCTAGGGTTTTTACTGGATTCAACTAGTATCCATCTCCTGGTACCTATCTCATGGTACCTATTTCTAGGGTTTTTACTGGATTCAACTAGTATCCGTCTCCTGGTTCCTATCTTCTTTTCTTCACACCATATTCTACGACACTGAAATGTTTCAAGCATTACTCAAGATTTTCACAGTTTCTAGTGTGTTCACGGGGTTCTACTGGTACCTATCTCCAGCACACTTCAAGTGAAAGGTGGGGTACACCCTAGATATGTTTGTCAAAGTCCATCACACACTCCTAAATGGACGCATGCTGAAAGGCCGCTTTTAGGGAACATTACTTGAAAATTATATTTGAATATTCAGTAGAACCTCCAATATTTAAGCATCACAGTGGACAAATCTGCAGTATAAGTACAGAACAAACATGCCCCTGCTTTGGTTTCCTGTACAGAATGTTGTTTTTTGTTGCACTTTTAATGTGACTGACCGACCAAGCTTCTGCTTCCTCTGCAGGTGGTGCTTTCCCGCTTCGGCAAGACAGAGCCACATGTGGACTTCCGGTTAGACACACTGGCCGTGTCGTCTGAGACGGCCCTGCTCTCTCCACAGGCTCACGATGGGGCATTGTTATTGGTTACAGGGAACAAGGTGAGTAACACGGTCACTCTTTAAGATTTGTAGGAAAGCAGCTAAAGAAAGGAAAATCAACAGTGCATTGACAGCAAATATTAAAATCATCCGTACCACTGAAGTGGGATAAAAGTCCTCCAGAATTGCCACTGCATCAACGCAATGTAATCTGACAAAGCAAATTCCTTGTATCTCTCTCCAAAGAGAGAAATGCTTGTGAAGTATTAGTCATTAACTAGATGGATAAAGTTTGCAAACTTTGATGTTGATTTGTAAAAGTGCCATTGAAATGTGCTGTTTGTCAATGTCACAACAGGTAACATAAACCAACCCATATGTCTCTAAGATTTTGTTTAGCTAAGATTGGTTGCTATGGTAAACAGTGTGGCTGCTATGGAGGAGTTAGCATAATTTAATAAACATAATATAAATAGCGTAATATAAATGTTCCCCTTGTCAATATGAGTGAAATGAAATGAAATCCCATGTCTCTAGCACTTTCCTAAGCTGAGATAGAGACTTTGTTGCTATGGTAAAGTCTGGTAGCTATGGAGGGGTCAGTAACATAATTTAACATCTCTTATATATAAACCAAACCCAAAATCTTTGTCAATTTCCAAAGCTGAGATTAAGTTCTAAGTATTTGGTTGCTAGGGTAAACAGTTTGGTCGCCATGGAGTGGCTTGTGATGTCATATAAAATTTGCACTTGTTTCGTCTTGAAGATATTTTTATTGCCCTTCCTTTTTCATTCTCCATGGCCATTAAAAGTCTATGGTGACATGGTGTGGTGGCGTCTTTCCATTGGATAAGAGAGCTCAGAATCATGAATAATTATGACTGACCGGTGCATCATCAAAATGGATTGGTACAAAAAACCTCACATCCAGAGAAATGCATTTTAAAAATGTATGTCAGAAATAGCAAATTAAAGAGACAGACAATAATTAGCTCTCAAATAATCAAAGAATAAATATGTTTATACTTAAAATACAGTTTCCTTTTTATTTGAAACAATGTAGCCATCTTCTATAAATCGAACTCTCAGGGATTAAAACATTTGGTCATTGGGAGCTGCTGAGATTGAAAAAGGGAGTTCTCAACATTGTTTACTATGCATCTAAAGGTGATTGTTAGCTATTGGCTTTGTATTTCAGGTCTGGAAGGTTCCTGTGATCGGGCCTGGCTGCGAGCAGCTCTGGACTTGCAGCGCCTGTCTCCTGGCTCCGGTCTTCATGGGCTGTGGATGGTGCAAGAGCAGCCACAGTTGCACCAGAGCGCCTCAGTGCGCCCAAGACAACTGGATCCAGGACTCCTGCCCCCTCCTCATCACCACGGTAACTATAAACAACATTAGCAGGGTTTTAAAGCAGCTAATAGCATGTAGCTAATAGAATAAGTGCTCTCTAACTACAGGGTGCACGTTTGAAACTCTGACCTTCATTGATTTCCAGTGTTTTTGAGGGGACGCATTGAGTGAGCAAGTATCTGTGCTCTTCTTTTATAGACAGCAATTGATTCTGTATGTAACAATAGATTAATCTTGGCTCCTCTAGATCCTGCAGAGCCAGCTAAAATACAGTTGTGTTTGTGTTGCATCTCTTTACTTTTGATAAGCTGTTCTGAACTTAATTATTAACTCAAAATGTGCAAGGCTTTTGATGCCCTAGCATCTGTTCCTTAAAAATAACAAAACAAAACAGCCAATTTTGATGGCTGATAGATTATTTCTAATTGCTACATAGATTCTCTAAACTGTACTTATAGTAACATTTTGGAATATCCATGGAAAATGGCAAAATGACTATAAAGAGAAAGATAAGAGAAAATGGCCATAAACTACAATGGAAATGCATTTACTGCGATGAATCCCAATGGAATGTGTTTTATGTCGGGACGTGATGGGGTGGCAATAATGGACAAACCGATTTCATCGCACAATTTCTGAAATGTTCTAAAATTCCTAAAGTCTGTCATCAAAGTTGTTCGGGATTATTATTGCGTTCCCAGCCTCCAAAAGCAAGATGACTATTATGGTTAGTAAGAAAAGTTTCTATTGAGTTTCAAAAAAAAAAAATCTGCTGTTTTGTATGAAAAAAAAACAACCATTTCTGCCTAATTTACTGTCCCTCTGGTAAAGCAAATATTTACTCCCCTTCCAGGTCTATGTGTTAGCTCTGCATTGAGACTGCAGGAGGTGAAGAACCAAACCTGATTGGTTAGTGAGTAGGGGTTGGACGTTGAAGGATTAGAGGATTTGAGCTCCCAGAAAATTAATATAGAATTACACAAATATGCATATGCAAATTATACATGGCCACTTTATTAGGTACACCTGTCCAACAACTCGTTAACAGGAATTTCTAATGAGCCAATCACATGGCAGCAACTCAATGGATTTAGGCATATAGATTTACAAATGATTTAAGTGGTATGGTTGTTTCAGCAACTTCTGATCTCCTGAGATTTTCACACCCAACCATCTCTGGGGTTTACACTGAGTGGCAGGAAGCCAGACGTCAGAGGAGAATGATCAGACTGGTTCGAGCTGATAAAATGGCAACAGTAACTCAAATAACCAATCTTTCCAGTACCTTGTTGAAACCATGCCATGGAGGTTCTGAACGCAAAAAGGGATCCAACCCAGTACGATCAAGGTGTACCTAATAAAGTGGCCGGTGAGTGTATATAATGTATGTATTTGGTGAGGAAACCCTAGAACTCATAGAAAAGTAAACTTTGCTTTATTATGGAAGTTCCACCTTCATTTTATAACAATGGCGTGTTTCCAATAACCAAAGCAGTTCCCGGCATGTGAATGAAGCACTCACTGGTCATCCAGTTTCCATGATGCTTACTACTAATTATGCTTTTATTCTTGTTTTGTTCAGGGTTTGCTCACTCTTTGTTTAGGCACAAAGCATTTTCACGCTCAGTTGGTGTCTTAACCTAAATTGCACTTTTACCACAAGAGATAAAGGTCTGTTTGGCTCTCTATTGCTGTTTACTGGAAGACCCCCTGCCTCCAGAGAGCCCATACAACCCAAACAAACCATGGACCATGGTTACCAAACCTCATGAGCTTCTTATTCCTTTAATATTCTAGATTTCTCCTTCCTCCGCTCCACTTGGAGGAAACACCACCATCACAATCTGTGGCAAAAACTTTGGTTTCAATAAAAAAGACAGATTTGACTCTAGGCTGATCGACGTGGGGATTGCAGGGGCTAAGTGTAAACTGGAAAGGAAGGACAGCAGCAATAATAGGTAAGTGAATCAGATAATCAGAAAAGCACTCTAGTGTTTGTGAATCCTGTAAATACAATGTTCACAATCACATTCTTTGCATAACCCTCATGTTGCAACGCTACAGAACATTAAATTTGCTCTCAAAAGCACTCTATTGTGCACTTCGGCCTTCCATGTCAAACTCCCGTACCATTAAAAGAGAAAACTCATGAGTTTTTGTGCCCCCGGACATACCACCCCACAGCTCGTCCATTGTGAACGCAAAGGAGAAATTCCCTCGGAGAATAGCTCCTGTGTAGTTTCTGCCGAGTAGTACACTCATCATTAAATTAGCCTGCACTAATAGCCTGCTTACTCCACAGCTTGACAAGCACGTTTTGTTCGTGGGAGATGTTTATGTCTTTGTGTTGTGTGTCAGGTTGGTGTGTGGATTGGATCATGTGAACGCATCTACCGTCGATTCTGTGGTCAGGGTGCGTAGTGGCGAGGAACAAGTCCAGAAACATTCTTTCTCATTTGTGGTAAGATTAGTACGTCAAGGTTTTGACCAACTTTGTGTATTTCAAACAGAAAAAAAAATGTAAATTTTTGTATTTCTAGAAACCAGTTATCAGAGAAATCTTCCCAGAGTTTGGACCACAGTCTGGGGGAACAATGCTCACCATCACGGGTTCCTTCATGGACAGTGGAAATGTGCAAATGGTCACCATTGGAAATGCTACGTGTCTTCTTAAAAGGTTTTGGAGACAATTATTTTTAGCATTCGTTGTCTATTTAATTAATTTTATAATGCCATTTAGGATTTAAAACAGAATAGAATATTTTAAAAAATCATTTCAAACCTAGAATGAGGTTAAAAAAGATGTGTCTCTTAGAACAAAAAAAACCCCCTCAAATGTAGTTAAACTCTTCTTAGATCTTAGATGTAACAATAAATTGGAAAAAATGTCAAAAAATGCTGATGACAAAAGACAGAAAGGAAACAAATAGACAAAAAAAATCAAAACAAGTGTTTTCAAGCATAGAATATTTGAACTTGTATCAAGTCAAAAGTCTTAAAAATAGGATATATTGTGAATTAAAACAAGTATATGTCCTAAAGTCAAGTCAGTAACGATACAATTTGGTCTTAAAATTATAAATATTTGTAAATATTTCAAAGAGAAAAGATTGGCAATAAAAAACAATCCCTTGAATATAAAGATGACGGCGTTGTAACTTTGTTAGAAAACAATGATTAGACCGAGAACACCTGGGAGAACTAATCAGGGGAAACGAGGAACCAGGTGGAGAAGGGAAAACACAGAGAAGAAAAGACAGAGGGAATTAACAATGGAAAAAAGGTTGAAAAGGAACTGTTAAATTGTACTCAAGGTTGTTAGCGCTAAGTACGTGGTAACGAGAAATATGGTATTTTTTATTAGCATTAAATGCATTAAATATAGGGTAGTCTTAAAACTACATACAGTGGTACCCCGAGACCTTCGCATGTCGAACAATTCGTATCTCGAAGCAAGTTTTAAATGTAAAACGCCTAATCTGTGCAACGGCTCTCAGAAACAACAGTAAAAGTAGATAAAAAAATGGAAAACCAGAGAAAAATCAAGTAACGTTTCTTCAATCCTTTAATCTACACATTGTTAATGTAATAATTGATAATAAAACTGAATAAAACACAAGCAAAATACGTAATATGGTCTCAAATGTGAAACCTTACCTTGAGAGTGAGGCGATGTGTTGGAGGAGGTGGAACAGGTCGCGGAAGACATTACAGCAGTACGTATGACAGTTAACTTTCTCAAAAAACATCACAAAACAATGAAACCAACACGGTTTCAAGCAAAAGTGGAGAGAATACCGAGCGTGTGAGAAGGGATGGAGAGACGCTTCTGAGAACGCGTCACAGAGTTTCTCTAAGTTGTGCTACAGAACAGCACTTTCCACGTTATAAACGTTATTTCTTTTATGACACCTTGACTCTAACATTTGTTATAGCTCATTATTAGTAATCTATACATAATGTTTTGCTAAATTTAAAACAGATTTAAAGTGTTATAAGGCGTATCAGCCCCTTAAAGCACACTTTCTTCAAAAGGAGAAAGGAGCGCAAGCGCAGCACGACGTCACACAAACATCAGGAAAATAGAGCAGAAATGTTTGTTATGTTCGTATCTCGAATTTTTCTTCGTATGTCGAAGCAAAAAATTTCCCCCAAGACCTACCTTCGTATTTCGAACATTTCGTAACTCGAAGCATTCGTATCTCGGGGTACCACTGTATTATAGCTTTAAATTAAAACTGATTCGCTTTTTTAAAAGAATTAATTTTTTTTTGTAATAAAACTAAAAATTGTATTAAAAGAAGGACATTTGTGCTTAAAACTAGTCTTCACAATAGTCGTAAAACTAGAAAATTTGCTTATTTCTTGAGTTTTTAAGAAATGTTCATTTTTAAGACAAACAGCACTAACTTAAGGATTAACCTAGTTCTGATAAATATGCAATTGTCTTAAAACTAATATAGCTTAAAATCAAATAGAATGTCTTTTTTAAGCTCTAAATAATAATTTTTAAATTTTTTTGAATAAAACTAGTCTTAAAACTAGAAAAAGATTTCTCTATGTACATGTAATGTTTTTTTTAAATGAAAAAATGATTTTGTGCTTAATCATCGACATACATAGGAACTTAAAACCAGATCTTTTCAAAAGTCAAAATTTGCTTGATTTTAAATGTAACAATTTTTTTTGTTTCTATTTGCCTTTTCAGCATCACCTCCACAATGCTGACATGTCGTACTCCACCTCATCCCTCACCTTCCAAACAGAAAGTCCAGCTGCACATTGATGGAGTGGTTTGTGAAGCTCCAGTCACTTACAACTTCAACAAGAACCCACACATCTCCAGCGTTCAGCCCAAACATTCCTTCATCAGGTCAGCACATTTACCCTCTGTACTTCACATCCGACTGAACTGAAGTTGAACTGGGGGAGTCTAAAAGGGCATTTTTCTCATTACTGTGCCCAGTGGAGGAAGCACAGTGACGGTCAGTGGCTTCTACCTTCACTCTGCCCTGCAGCCTCAGATGCTTCTTACTGCAGCCACAGAGGGCAAACACTTTCAAGTGGTGAGTCGAAACATACAGCTGTTGAGTACCTCTACTATCATTAGCAAACAGAGAAGCAGACAAATCGTCCAGATTCAAGCAATGGATATGCTGAGATTATAGAAGCTATAAACTACTTATTTTAAGCATAGAATAATAAATTCACTAGATGGCTAAAGTTTGTACAAAAAAACTTTGATGTTGGTTTGTAAAAGTGCACAATGTATAGGTTGCCAATGTAGAATATGGAGAACGTCATGTTGACCTGATGTCAACATGAGTGATCAAAAACCAACCACCTCATCTCTATGATTTTTCTTAGTTGAGATAGGGATATGCCAATTTGGTTGCCAGGCTAAACAATCAGGCTGCTATGGAGGGGTCATTGACATAATATTATAATTCCCTTTGTCACTATGAATTATATTAAACAAACCCCATGTCTTTATCGTTTACCAAAGCCAAGATAGAGTCCAGAAAATGTGATTGCTAGGGTAAACAGTTTGGTTGCTAGGTAGCCATCAGTGATAATATCTTAACTTTTTTACTTTATTTAACATTAAGCACCATTTCTCCATGATGTTGCATCATTGTAAGTCAATGACTTAATATTTAACTTAAATATTAAACATTTTTTGCGCTGTGGTTGGTATGTTTTTGCACAGACCTCCATAAGTGTGTAGTTTCTATTAGTTTCTCAGTTACAGTTTGACCCAAAGTTAAGTCAATGAAAAATTTCACATCATACTCCCAGAATTCCTTTAGTGGTACCAGTCTGAAAAGATATAGCAACCCGAGTGAAACCAGTTGATGTCTTCGCAAAGTTTGGTGGCTATAGCTCAAATGGTCCAGGAGGTAGAATGTTTTGTCCAAAGCAAAAGCTGAATATTTTATATGATCGACTTTTGCAATGTACAAAATTACAAAAAAACAAATTAGAATATCATGAAATTGTTGTTTTGCCTGAATTCCTGCAGCAATGCAGCGTGGAATGGAGTCGATCAGTATCCGATAGTGGCCTTTCACTTCACAATACCCTGTATATTTTCTATGGAGTTAAGGTTAAGCAGGTTTTCTGACCAATTCAGAACTGGGATACTGTCCTCATACCAGATACTGGTAGCTTTGGCTATCACATGCCAAGTCCTGTTAGAAAATAAAACCTGCATCTCTATAAAGCTGCTCTGTAGCATGAAGACACATAGTGAGATGGCTGTGTTGACCTTGGACTTCAGAAAATACACTGGACCAACACCAGCACTGGACCAAACTTTACACTGGATCTCAAGCACCATGGATTCTTTGCCTCTCATCTCTTCCTATAGACTCTGGGACCTAAGACAACATAAGTTTGGCTCACTCAGCATCAGCTAATTCTATTTTGTCTGTAATCCATGCTAGACCCTTCTTGTTCAAGAGTGGCTTAACACGAGGAATGCAACAGAAAAAACCTAAATCTTGCATGTTTCTGAGAGTGGTGATTCTTGAAAAACTGAGTCATGCTGCTTTCCACTCTTTGTGAATAGATTTTGTTTCACAATCCTCTCCAGGGGGCAGTTGCTTGCATACTTTTTTTCTACCACGTCTTTTCTTTCCCCCCACCAGTCTATTAATGTGTCTGGACACAGATTCCTCTTGTTAAATGACCTTTTGTGTCTTTCCCTCCTTGTGCAAGGTGTCAATGGTCATCTTTCATGGTTGTGTAGCCTACAGAACTAGACTGAGAGACCATTAAAAGGCCTTTGCAGGTGTTTTGAGCTAATTAGCCGAGTGTGTTGGACCAGGTGTCTTCAACATGGAACCTTTTCGCAAGATTCTAATTTGGGGTTTAATTAAGCACTTGAGTCTGTGTGGAAAGCGTGTATACAATTAATTTATTACACACATTTCACTTTTTGAACGGAATTACAGAAATAAGTCAACATTTATATGAAGTTCCATCATTCTTTCGCAATCCCTAAGACCAGACAAATACTCTTTCTCACACAGTTTCTCGTATCTGAACTCAGTGGGGGTGGTTTGTGGTTGTGCCATGGTACAGTGAATTTTAACAAAGATATCTAATCTTAAGCAAACAGGTCCCGTCATAGTCCAAGGCAGGGCTCGTGCTTGCAGACATCTTCATTCAGATCCCATCACTGCAATCCCATTCACAACCACAGCTTTCCTTGATTGAATATTGAAGCTTTTTATCTCACTTTTCTCTATCGATTCAAAGATACTTAGTTCTGCTTGGAATGTTTGAGTTTACTCGGATGAAACTCAGATGCTTTAAGAGGGCTCTGCAGCTGTCTGCCTGTAAATTCTTCTCTATAAACACGATGCTCGTTTATTTGTGACGATGTATTGTATTTTTTTACACCAACACTTTTATTGGAGAGCATTGCGGTCAAGTGCTTCCTGTCAGCTTTTTTCTCAATCATGCTGACTTCAACAGTGTAACTGGAGATGAGCTGTCATCTGTTACGATCAACGATGGCCGAAACAGAAATGCAGTCTGCAGCTCGGGTTTCTTGTAGGCCACAATGGCAGTCAAGCTGCTGACAGGCCTAAAATGAAAGAAAAACGGACGTCAATCCATCCGTTTGCTCCGTCCATCAGTTGCGTTAGGAATCACACTTGGAAATGGCAAACGAGGGAGTGTAAAGAACCAAGGCGAATTGTGGTGGCTCAGAAATCTCAAGAGCGCTCTTGAATATCTACTTCTGAGATCTCTGGTAAATCCGAGGATCAAGCGGTCTCGCCTTTCCCACCGACATGAAAAGCATGCTTCACGGGCTGTGGCTTCTTATTGCTGAAAGGCCTCTTTTTATTTGTTTAGAGGTATGGAAAGAGTTGCAAGCGACATGTTAAATTTTTTTTCATCCCAGATGTGCTCGTGGGAATTGAGGGGCGTTAACAGGGCTACAACCCCCAAGTGGGGTCTCCAGAAAGAACAACACCTGTTTCTGGAAACTCAAAGGGGATATTTTTATGGTTTTACACTGTTTTTCTCATCTCAGTATGTTCTTATCAACAGCTTAATCTACTTTGCCACATTCCTCTTAGAAGTCTCTACATGCACCGGTGTGTGCGCCAATCATACCGGCTGTTTTTACTCAAGTTGGAATGACGTGACCCAGCTAATGTTTCATTTTGGTTTCAAATATAATGTGTGGGTTTCAAAAAGGTTATTAGATTTGATATTTTTGGCTTTAAACGAACGTTACTAGAGTTGTTTCAAGTTAAAATGTGAGAAAATGCGCTAAAATGTGCCATCTAGTGGTGAAAAGAAGGTATACCTATTGGAAGTACAATACGTGATATGGCTTGAGTTTTTCAAAGTTCTGGCACAAAAACACAAATTGTTTAACAGTTTATATAGTTTTTGGTGTTTGTCTCTTAATACAATAAATATATATATATATTTGTTTTCATTTTATTTTAACCAAGTCTCAGATGAGCTTCTTTTTTTTGTTTTTGTTCTTTTTACCTTGTCCTGTCCTGCTTAGGAGCCACCACATAGAAAAGTAGGTGCTTCGTGGGAGATTTTTGCTATCTCCAGGGGAGCGAACACCTGATGTGAGAGTAAATTTATGTAGTTATTTCCCATGGACCAGTTTGCATTAATTAGATCAGGACAGGAGGGTGTTAAAAAGGGGGAAGTGAATGAGGGATGTAGATAAGGAGGAAAGATTCACGAGTGTGAAGAATACCTACCTGAACATACCATAAAATCTGATGTGCTTCTGAGTAAAACCCTATACGCTGTTTCTTGTAAATAAATATGTTTTGCGCAGACAAACATTACAGACAATGAGGTGTCATGGTAATATTAGGTTGGCTAATATGAAGACCCTATAATCAACCCTGAAAGCACACTAAAATAGCTTCCCACAGAGGCATAATATTTATTAATGTATGCTGGGATGATTTCTTTGTTTGTGGCCAAACATTCTGAACATTGAACACAATGTTTAAGGTATTCACATTGAAGATAATATTGAGAGTATTTACCATTTCTTTAAACCAGGGGCCTAAAGGACAGGTTTCAAATGTAGCCTAGAAGCACAGTAGGTAGCACTGATACCTCTCAGTAATTAGGTCGCCGGTTCGAGGCAAGTGGGAGGCCTTTCTAAGAGGGGTTCGCATGTTCTCCTAATGATATCCTCCAGGCACTTTGGAGTTCATGCTGACTGTGTAATCCTGCTTACATTGTACTCTCCTACTCTTAGATGGTTTCAAAATGGTTTATCCAAGTAGAAAAGAAAAAATTATAGCTAAATGTGCTTTTTACATTTTCAAAATTAAAATAATCTCTATTTTCTTGTCATTAGTGTAAATAGATAGCTAGACAATCACAGTTGAGCAACTTATGGGGACATGAAATCCCAATGAAGCTTTATTTTTTCAGTTTTATTTCGTTACAGATAGTCGTCCATTACAGACATTGGATCTCCCCCCAGTAGTGGTGTGCTATGCACACAGCCCCACAGTGTGACCCAAGTATTAAAAGGAAATGTTTTCTTGAAAAGTGTCAGCTGAGAATCTGTTCCACCTACCAGTACTCTGTAAAATTAGAGCGAGCCAGTGTATGGAATAGCACATCAATTGATGATCTTCGTTCTAGGGGACCAGGATTTAAAACATTAATGGAATCTAGCACTTTTATCAATGCTGTGTTGGTTGTTTTTCTTTTATTAATATGTTGTTTATGCAGTTTGTTAAGCTCTGTTGTACCTGACGTAAGGAGTCATTTACATTCGGTATCAGACTCTGGTTCTATGCGTCTTGCCTAATGCCGTTTTAACCACTCATGGTGTTACAAGTAGAGTAACCTTAGAGTGTTATTGATTTGCAGCTTTCGATGCACTTTCGAATTCAGTGAATTGTTGAAAATTCACCACTTGTTGGGGTTTGAAAAGGGAATGTTGAGAAATGGCTCTATAGCACCACCTAAAACGTTTCCTCTTATGGTACACTAACAGTTTGTCGTACGCAACTGAAATTTAGCTGCCATTATAACCAAGACTTAAAAAAAATAAAGAAGATTGTGTTTCCAAAATGACAGGAAGTCATTTATTTCGCAAAACCTCTAAAAATGGCCTCCTAGAAAATTTAAAATAAAAATAAAACTCCTCCTAGAAATTGTCTCTGTTCATCTCCAAACTCCAAAACTGCAAAGCTATAGGTTCACAGCTGCCATAAAAATTTCACCAAAAACAAGAAATTGTTATACTATAGTAGTCCATGTCTGTCTCACAGTTGTAGCGCCACCCAGTGGCCACCGGAAAAATTATAGTCGTTTGTTGCATCTGTGACAAGAATATTTCCAGAAATGTATTAAATACAACTCATATCATAGCGCCCCCTGGAAGTCACAACACTATGTTGTGGTTTAATTTATTTAGTCTGTTCAGTAATTTTCACAATTCTTGCTTGAATACATCTCCTAAATGCATATTGGTCATAGATGATAGTGCAACAAATTGGCCACTGAGGGGCGATAGCACCAGAGGTCCGAGAGCCCTTTGATCGCTGCTTACAGCCCTAATTCATATTTGTAATTACTCATATCTGTGCACTTTGTGCATATTTTTATTTTTTTAAACGAGGCTAAAACTCCCCTTAAACTCATACAGAACAGTAACTGGAGACAATTTCTTATTTGTGGAAATTTTTCAGTTTCTTGATCATGCTTTAAAAAAAGATGTGTGCAACCCACAACACGCTCGCCCCCTTCTGTACTTTTTACATCCCCTATCATAGGGGACAAAGAAAGCCAAGCACCGTGAGACAAATAAGTCCAAAAGGCATTGATTCTAAACTTTTTCTGAACCTCTCTTTGTGTAAAAAAACATTTACATTTAATGTCCCATCATACATAGGAAGTGACAATCTATATGGTTATAGATAATAAGTATAGACTAAATAGATCTAACAATTATCAAACAACATCTAGTAGTCAAAGTTCTTGTAAAAACAATCAACATTTAATAACTATCTTTTAACAAAACATCAGGTTGAATGGTTTTCAGTGTCTCCCATAATCCTTTGGCTCGTTTCTTTAGCAGCTGTTATTCAACCCCCCTTATCCCCCCATCTCAAGCTCTTTGAGATACTCTATCTATTCTAAACAATTATTAAATGTTGTGTTTGTCAAGCCGTGCACCTAGCCAAGCTTTCAAAGCCTTGTGCGCTTCTCAGGAAGAGTCCTCAGATCTCTAAATATGCAAAACATTGCACATACTCAAATTGTGTGATTTGCATGGACACCTTGAGGAATTATGGCATTGATTGCACAATCAAGAGCATTGCCTTTGATTCTCTGGGACATTTGTGTAATAAAACACAACACATCAACTTGTTTTTTTTGCCATCATTAGCTGTGGGTAATTTGAATTGTCTAACTCTGAAAACATTACAAAGTTTATATCTAACTGATACAAAAGGTAATGCTTGCTATCCTACTTGGGGTAAAATTGGTAAAACGCACTTTGAGAGAATCACAGGCAAAAAATGGGGAACTTGGACCTGTTACGACCCTATAGGTCTTGCATGGAGAATAAAGGGACCTTCTCAAGATGGCTGCCAAGTTACTCCAGGAACCAATAATGGTTAATTGCTTGCCAGTCCTGCACAATCCCAGTTTCATAGGATATAAGCCCATTCTTCACTAGTGTTCATTGGTCATCACGTTGGTTTGCCAGAATAATCTACTCTCTCCTTGCTTGTTGGATTTTATATGTTGTTTTTGTTTCCTTTCAATATATTGTCGCCTTTGGAGTAGAGTTTGGTCGCTCTGAGTGGCAACTAAATATTTCTCAGAGCAACCAACTCAACTCCAGTAAATAAAGTTTGAGCAAGCTCATTTCGAGAAGAGATTAAGACTTAATGTTGGAAACGCAGCTAACTGTAGAGAAAACAGAATGAGTGAACAGGAAGTGAATGGGACTTAAAGCAAGGTGATTGGCTGCAAGGGTCACTACATCATGTTTAGGTGAAACAGGAAGTGAAATCATTGATAATAACATCCAAATAGATTAATAGTTATCTATATGTTTAAGTTTAATGATACCTGTCCATTTTCACCATGAAATTCTCTCTTCAGAAGCCTATGGATGACATGAGAGACACCACATCCGTAGTGTTTTCCAGTCGAGGGAGTAAATGTAAACTCTACTAATTCCTACTGATGCTGACACCAGAGATCTTCTTTAATGGAAAAAGTAGCTACCCTTGTTTCCTTGGGTTTCTTCCAAAGCGAACTAGTCCCACATGAACCCAGCAGCTGGTCATTTTAACATCAACATGACATAAATGTGTCGTCAGTATTGCGTTTGTCAATCTTAGTTGAAAAAATAAAGAAATACAGACAATTTTACCATTTAAAAGTAGATTTGATTAGAGGTAACACTAGATTATTTTGTTTAAACAAGTCTAATAATTATTGTGTCTTAAGCACTGTCAAATGCTAATTTTAATACATTTGAATACTACGAACACAGGTTAAGAAATCTCTGTGTTTGTAGTACTCAAAAATGTACATGTTTGACCTAATCAAGATCATTTTAAAACCTCTAATCCTTTTAAACATGTTGGTTTATTTGGTAAAGCTTGATGTTGTTTATAGACTCAAGAATTTTTTTTAACTTGCCAAGGGTGGAACCAGGTTTTCTGGATGAAAGTCTCGGAGCAGAGTTGAATCTGAACCCATTTGGAATTAAACTATTTGAATGTTTCTTGCTTGGGGGCTGTTCTTCTGAAAGAGAAACATTCACACGAGGACAGCTAATTAAACAGCGGTGACATGCAAATTAACAGACTGACCTACAAATGGGCAGTTGGGGTTGTGCTAATGTGGATGAAAAGATTTGGCGCATCGTGGCAAGGCTGGAGACATTTGAAGATGCGCATTTGTAGTTTTTTCATTGAGTCAGAAGCTTATGGTCCATAGCTTTTTTGGCAGTTTGGTGTATTGAAAAAAATGGAAAGTTGGCATTTAAACACAATCGATTCTGATTCCTTTGGGCTTTTATACAAATTTACAGGTAAACTTTGCAAAACACTGCTGTTTTTACCTTGTTCCTAATAGCTATGTTCATAATGACACATTGGGGGTCTGGCCCTTTAAGAGATCATGAACTGTTGCTTACACTCCAGTTATGAGGAGGTCACTCACTGGGTCCTCAGCAAGTTGTTGAGGGTAAACAATGACTGTCAACTTTAACTCAGTAGACATAATAGATGACTCTACTCCTTGTGGATATGACAATGGACTTAAAAGAGCAGTATGTAAGTTTGTGGACAAAACTGGTACTGGAGGAGAGCAATACCCCCTCCCCCAGGCTAAAAGTTGCCAGACAACAAGATATTTATGCTTCATTTGTGATTGTTTGCAAGAAATTCTGTATATACCCCACATTTCTGAACACCAGATGCCGTTTAGTGCAACTTGAAATCTGAAAATCAAATCCAAATATTCTAGATGGACTCAGTGATATTAGTATTTGAACCAAGCAAGAGCCGTTTAATGGTTGGATGTGTTTCATTTGTTAACCTATGTTAAAGTGGTTGATGAGAGGTTGGGGGGTACTGTCAGGATTCGTGAACTTTGCAATCTCAAAATGGTTGTGGATTAATGAATTTAATAAATGTATATCCTCTCTGAAAAATATAATCAACGATCTTTAAGGTTATTGATAAAACATATGGTAAAACAATGATAAAACATATTTATTAACCAAATATGTTAATGGGCAATCATAGAAAATCCAACTTTATAAAAGAATCCAGCATGCCTTCGTATTGACATTTCAGTGTAGGATGACATGTTTTTTTCCCCATGTTTTTTGTGTAGACCTGCAGTCATGATGAGGATAACCGGAACATCCTTTGCATCACACCCTCTCTGAAAGGCCTCAGTATTCAGCCACCAGTCGCCACCAAAATAACCTTTGACCTAGACGGCTTTGCCACCGATCAGTATGACCTGCTCTATGTGGAAGACCCAAAGTTTGAGGAGTTTCAGAAGCCCACTGTTACACCAAGAGGCGACAGGAGCATTTTGGAGATTAAGGTGATGATTACAGTGTGCTCATGGAACTGAAAGGAAATTATACTGAAAGAAAACAGGAAGTTGAGTTGGTTTCCCATCGCTCAGCTCCATCTTTTGCATTGTTCTTACTCTATTAAGTCTGTAGCCTCTGACACATTGATGGTGGAAGCTTTTGCCCTAGTGAGGGGAGGCTGGTGCGTTTTTAACAATGAAATATAAGAGTAGAATTTTTTTTCTTCCAGAAACAGTCACTCAATAGTCAAACGCAGCTGTTGTGAAGGGGAGGGGGAAGGGGTCGCGTGAGAGTGCACTTTTCTTCCCATGCAAATCCTTAGCATCAAATCACTGCAAACCACTCTGTATTCATCCACACACTCGCTGTAGCACTCAGGCTCATTTTAAAACCAGTATGTATTTAGTATTGGTCACAAATGCAGGCTAAGTTCAGCTTAATTGTCATTTAACTGCCCATCTCCCTGATAATGCATGGTCATTCCCATGTATTCTGTTTGTTTAGAATTAGCAGATTGATACTTAAGGTCTTCTATAGGGTAATGAAAATGCACTTGGCAGAACTGCTGCTGCTACTTAAGGGGTTTGTCGAACCCAGATTGTTGGTGCTACTAGTGAAGGCACGGTTAAAAGTGAGGTGTGTTACGTATTTTTACCTCAGAGGCCAATTTTACCCCAGACATGACACCTGTTAGGAGGTGTGAGGATTGAGGACCCAGATGCAAGGAGAAATGTAACAAAAATAGATATTTATTGTCCAGAGTTCATTAAGGAAAAATAAGCCACAGGCCAGGCAAGCCAGAAAAAACAAACAGAAATGTCCTGGAGCAATAAAACAGTTCAAAACCAAAAATGAGAAAACTGAAGCTCAGGGGGGAACGTGGCGAGACCCCTCTGCGTCCGAACAACCACCGACCTTGGAGAGAGTAGAAAGGAATCCAAAAGGGAAGACCGCAACCCTCACAGGACTAGACAGGACCGGAATGGCGTAAGGGTGACTGAAACCAGAGAGACAGGTAAGAAGCCGCCCGCTATGTACTGAATATAGAGAGTAATAATCCGACAAAGTGGTTAGAGAGAAGCGCCTCTAAATAGGCAGGTTAATTAGAGTCCATTAGCGGCAGGTGATCCCTAATGAGGCAGCTGAAAGAAATAATGAGTCACACTTAGGAAAAGAAAAGAATAATTAAACAGAGAGACTAACACTGCCTCCCACTTAACGAGCACCTCCAGGTGCTTCGAGGGCGCGGGAAGGATGGGAGCGCGCAAAGTCCTCAATAAGGGACTTATCTAAAATATTACGGGCAGGTACCCACGAACGTTCTTCAGGACCGTACCCCTCCCAATCAATAAGGTATTGCAGACCACGGCCCCTACGACGCGCATCTAAAATGCGTTTTACTCTATAAGCCGGCTCCCCCTCAACAATAAGAGGAGGACGTGGCACCGAGGTTGTTTTGTCGGCAGAGGGAACAAATGGTTTGAGACAAGACACGTGAAACACAGGGTGAATGCGTGATAGGTAACCTGGAAGGCGTAAGCGCATAGCAACGGGGTTAACGACCTTAACAATGGAGAAAGGGCCGATAAACTTGGGTGCCAGTTTACGAGACGGGTGCTGGAGGGGTAAATTACGCGTGGCTAGCCAAACCCGCTGCCCACAGACATAATGCGGTGCCGATCGGCGCCGACGATTGCTAGATTTACACATAAACTCACGGGCACGGAGTAAGGTAGCTCTAACTACTCTCCAGGCGCGACGTGCACGAGACATGAAACACTGAACTGAGGGAACCGCTGATTCCTTCTCCTGGGAAGGAAACAGCGGAGGTTGGTAACCCATAGAGGCGGCGAAGGGGGAAACCCCCGAAGCAGTCGAGGGAAGAGAATTGTGAGCATATTCAGCCCAAGAAATATAATCACACCACGAAGAGGGGGATTTTGAGGCATAGCATCGTAGGAGTCTTCCTAAATCCTGGTTTGCTCGTTCAGACTGCCCATTGCTCTGTGGATGGAAACCAGAAGAAAGCGAAACGGAAGCGCCCAGTAATCTGCAGAATTCTTTCCAGACTTGGGAAGTAAACTGCGTGCCCCTATCAGAAACAATATCTACGGGAATACCATGTAGACGAAAAACTTGATCAACGAGAATCCGTGCTGTCTCTAATGAAGTGGGTAGTTTTACCAGTGGAATGAAATGGGCCGCCTTGGAGAAACGATCAACTACGGTAAGAACAGCAGTGTTACCCCGAGAGGTGGGTAGACCGGTTACAAAATCAAGAGATAGGTGGGACCAAGGCCGAGAGGGAATCCCCAAGGGGTGGAGCAGACCCGCAGGAGATGACGTCTCTGCCTTGTTCACGGCACAAACGGTACACGAGCGTACAAACCCTCTGACGTCAGTGCGGAGGGATGGCCACCAAAAGCATTGGCGCACGACAGCCTCGGTGCCGCGCATGCCGGGATGAGCGAATAGTTTCGACGCATGACACCAACGAATTACCCGGTCTCGTAGGGATTCAACCACAAACAATTTATTCTGGGGGCATTCATGCGGAATTGAAATCGACTGTAAAGCCCCCAGTACCTCCCGCTCAATTCCCCAAGTGATTCCTCCAATCACTCTAGAGGAAGGAAGTATGGGCTCGGGTTGAGTAGAGCCAGTACGGGTCTCGAACTGTCGAGAGAGAGCGTCAGGTTTCACGTTCTTAGAGCCAGGACGAAACGTAACAACAAAATTAAATCTATTAAAAAAAAGAGACCACCGAGCTTGTCTAGCGCTGAGGGTGCGGGTGGAACGGATGAAGCTCAAATTCTGGTGATCGGTCCATACTAAGAATGGGGTGACGGCTCCCTCTAACCAATGACGCCACTCCTCCAGCGCTAACCGAATGGCCAGGAGCTCCCGATCCCCGACGTCATAGTTGCGCTCCGCCGAAGTGAGACGGTGGGAAAAGTAAGCGCAAGGATGGACCTTGCCATCGGTCTCGGCGCGTTGCGATAATACAGCCCCAACTCCAGTTGCAGAAGCATCCACCTCTACAATAAATTGACGAGAGGGGTCTGGAGTCATTAAAATGGGGGCTGTAGAGAAAAGAGACTTTAACAGATCAAAAGCTTCTTGAGCTTCCGCAGTCCAAATGAAGCGACGCTTGACGGACGTGAGCGCAGTCAGCGGGAGCGCAATGCGACCAAAATTCTTAATAAACCGTCGATAAAAGTTAGCAAACCCCAAGAAACGTCTGAGAGCCGTGCGGGACTCGGGCACTGCCCATTCAGTG